>JASDQU010014486.1:16299-43835 GCA_032191745.1 Picea mariana
ATATGTTTGAATGTAGACATTCATTTCCATAATGTTTCTTCTAGAATAAGAATTTAATTTGTAAGGCTAGAGGTAAAGTGATCAGCTAAGTTCTTGCATGTGTTTAACATGTATAGATTATACAGTGGAAGACAACAATTGCATATGGTATGCATGGATACTACATCAAAATTGCATCATAAATTCACATCAAAACTATATTTATATTACCAAATTCACTCCAAAAAGAAAATATCTCCAATTTGACAAAAATAAAAATCAAATTAATAATATTAATTTTCTTTCTATCTTTGATGACATGGATACTAATTAACTACATTTTTTACTACTAAATCAAGGTATCTTGCTTTCAAATTCAAGGATAGAGAAATATCTCTTCCAAAAAGTATAGGTAAAGTAGCTTCAATGTATCATTTATGACCATGAATTAACATTTTTTTAGGACTAAATCAAGCTGTCTTGCTTTCAAATTCGAGGATAGAGAAATATGGCTTCCCAAAGTATAGGTGAAGTGGCCTTAATGTCAGGGCAATGAATTAGAAAAATAGTTGCTCCTTCTAGGCCTTAAGAGTTATATAGAATGATGAAACCAAATTATCCATTGTTATTGATGAAGTTGATACAGTTTTCTTTTAGGGCCAGTGATGAAAGGGAATTTCTCAATATAGTTTTTAATTGGGAGAAAGGTTTCAAAACTAACTATGACTATTGTGGTATATATCAAAGAGACATAGGGAGAGAGTGACGGTATCAAAGTGAATATGCAAAATTTCAACCACCAAATGCATGTGCCACTACAACCACAACCTACCTCTTCATACTATTTGAATTAATGAAGATAAATAGGTTTAATTTTAAATTCATGGAGAATGGAAATTGTATTCCCATTATTTCAACATCTCAAGATTAATATGGATTACTCCTGCCTAATTGAGTGTTCTTATCTTCATACTTTATATAATGGAAGTAAAAGTACCACTATTTTTTTTATGGATTTCTTGTTAAAAGATAGTCATACCATGAAAACTTATCATCTCACTGATGTTATGTAATGCCAACATCTCAAGAATTTGTGTTGCCTTCTTTATATTCTTCTTTCAACATAACAAACCCTAAACACATTAAGTATAATGGAAGTACAAGTACCACTATTTTTTTATGAATTTCTTGTTAAAAGATAGTAGTACCATGTAAGTTTTTGACCTCACTAATGTTATGCAATGCCAACATCTCAAGAATTGGTCTTGCCTTCTTTGTATTCTTCTTTCAATATAATAAACCCTCACTAATGTTATGTAATGCCAACATCTCAAGAATTAGTCTTGCCTTCTTTGTATTTTCTTTCAAGATAATAAACCCTAACTATAATGGAAGTACAAGTACCACTAATTTTTTTATGAATTTCTTGTTAAAAGAAAATCATACCATGAAAACTTCTCATCTCACTAATATTATGTAATGCCAACATCTCAAAAATTGACCTTTACTTCTTAGTATTTTTCTTTCAACATAACATAACAATGGTAAACTTGGAAATGGTAGGAATAGATGTCAAAAAGGGATAAAAGATAAGCACAAAGAGATGTCCTCATGCAAAAAGGGATAAAAGAAAAGCACAAAATGTTAGCAATCTTTACCAAGTGTAATGATAGTGGACACCATACTACAACATAATCTATAAAGTTAATCATGCATAATCTCCTATGATCATATAAAGTTAATCCTATAATCATATAAAGTTAATCATGCTTAATCTCGTATGATCATTTTAGTTTTAGAAAAATACGATCCAAATCAACCTTCTAAACTAAAGTGTATTTTCTCTTAAAACATGTAATTAGAGATTTTGCAAGTATGGATTGAATCATTAAATTCACTGAGTCTGTGTTCTGCCCACAACCCTAGGGTATTCCACTTAGAATTATGAGAAACAACACATAGTGAGGCTACGCTCACAATCTCTTATTCAATGGAAGGCAGATTACATCATTATATAGGAACTGGTTCTACTAAAAAATAGGATCTACATTAAAAGAAGTAGAGTTCAACTATGCAACTGACTCTTGCTCCATTATTTCCAAGTACTCCTTCACCACCCAACATTATATTTTTGACTCCATACCTTTAGGTTGCATCCCACTTTTTTTTCACATAGTGGTCGGCTTACTCACGGTACAAATGGTATTTTCCCTAGAATCCAAGCTCGTATTATGTTTATATTTGACAAGAGAGCATGAACGAGTTGGCAATTCGTATTTTGTTTATATTAAGTGTAGATCACGTAAAAAAATAGCAGGTGTTGAGACATAGGGCATTCTAAATATCAAACAAGTGGCAAATGGCAGTGACAGAGAACAAAGGTATCGAGGAGAACCTCCCCTTAAAAATGTCTTCGGCATCGAGTAGCGAAAGTAGTGATGTGTTTTTAAACTTTAACTAGATTCTCTTTATAATATTAATGATCTATTATTATTATTTTCAATTTTCCAAAAGACTTTACTTAAATCTAGAATGTCTACTTAATATTGGAATATTTATAAATTTGAATACAATTTATTTTCAAAATAAACTTGCAATTTGGAATATTTATAAATTTATAATATAATGTATTTTTAAAATAATATTATAATGATTTTTGTTTTTCAATTTTAATATAGAATATCCTCTTAAAATACTGGAATATTTATAAATTTTAACACAATTATTAGTATTTATAAATTTTAACACAATTATTTTATAAAATAAAGACATCAAAATTGCTTATACTATTGATAAATTTTAACACAATTATTAATATTTATAAATTTTGACACAATTATTTTATAAAACAAAGGCAACAAAGTTGCTTATACTTATATTGCCTCCTAATAGTAATTGTATGTAGTTGGATAAAACACCATCCAGGTCATTACAAGTGCTATGCCGATAGAACCTTTCTTTCCCTTACATTTTATTTTTAAGAATTATTCCAGAGATGGATATGTCTTCTTTTTCAGTTTTAATATTTAAAACATAACATAATTCCACTTGATATTTAGTTCGATATATTTTTAAGTAAAAAATATTATTTCTATACACCAAGATTTAGATTCTTCTTCTTTAAGAGCCTTTCTTAATTTATATGATGTTATCCATTTTAACTTATTCAAAACTTTTTATCTTAGATTAAGAATTTTTTGCTACCATATAATTCATGAAAATCACTAACTTCAATCCTAGCAAATATGTAGTAAGTAGTTGTACTCGTATCAAATTTAGGCCAGGTTGAGAAAACCCTTATCGATTTAAGAGGCAATTTTGGACTTTTTATCTTATTTACTCCTCTCAATTCCCGGGTCAATTTTGGCCTTAGTGATGGATTTTAGCATTGGCTGAACATTAAGATATATATATATATATATATATATATATATATATATATATATATGTGTGTGTGTGTGTGTGTATGGAATGAGCTTTAAATTTCCGAGTCGATTTTAGCCTACGTTGTAGGCCTCACAATTTCTGGTCAATTTTGGCATTAGTGAACAATAATATATATAAATAAATAAATAAGAATGAAAATAAAGAGTAAACTTGTATTTAGGAAGAAACGTGGTTCCTTTTGCGAGGTGGAATATAGCGAGGTTAAGTTCATTCAACATATACATTGGATGTAACGTGATGCATACAACCAGTTTGGGCCAATGCCAACCAGCTGCTCTCTATGATGGTTAGACTTACCATGGTACTTGAGATATGTTGGATGCTCTCTGTGATGCATACAACTAGTTTCACCAATGCTAACCGAGTTCCTTATGTTTAAGATTATGTTTAGGCACCTATCTGGATCCGCCTCTACTCCCTCCCGCAAGAGTTCTGGCTGGAGGAGATCCTAATGGGAATAGATAATACCATTGGTCAGTATGTGAAAGCCTCTGAAGCTACAAAGCAGAGAAAATACACCTCTTATGCTCGTATTTGTGTTTACATGAACATAGCCAAAGCCCTACCAGGAACTGTAATACTGGAATACCAGGATGAGGACTGGGCCCAAACCCTTGATTACGAGCACATCCCGTTCAGATGCAGAAAATGCCACGAACACGACCATCTGTTTCGGGACTTCCCTTTGAACCAGCCAGTCTCCAAACCTACCTCGAATCTGCAGAAAAATGGCTTCACCGTGATTCAAGCAAGGAAGAAAAATCTCATTCGGAGACAGACAGCCGAACCCAAACCTAAGATCCAAACCAAGAACTCCTACGATATTCTAAGCCAGCTCCCAGAAGAAGATGAAGTCCAGGATCCCCACGCCGGTGCACAGGCAGGAAAATCCACGAGTACTACCACCCCACCTCCAGATCCACCCAAAGAAACCAACATAGAGGATGCAGGGGATGCAGATGGCGATATTCATATGCACATGAATGCCCAGGACCTAGCCGGCATAGATCTGGAGAAACTGGAGGCGTCCCTAGACCAGAGGGACCTGCAGGGTCTCCCGGAAGAACAACTGCGCAAGGTTCACAAGATCTTCCTTGATTCAACGACGGGCTCCACAACACGCCTAGGCATAGCCACAGAGTCCAACTCTAGCTCCAAAAAAACCCTAAGAGAAGGTAAAAGACGAGGCAGGAAGCCAGTTCATCAGTTGATCAAAGAAGCCGGGAACCTAATGATCAACTCAGGGCAGATACAGAAGCTCTCGGAGGGATACCTCCACCCACACCCCTCCTCTTAATGATGAAGGTCATCTCCTGGAACATTAGAGGGCTCAACGGAAGATCCAAGCAACGGATCCTCAGAGACTGCATCAAAGAGGAAACCCCATATATTCTAATGTTACAGGAGACTAAATGCGCCGGCTCAGAAGCTGAGAACATAATTCAAAGAATATGGAAAGGCTGCCAGTCTTTTTATACGGATTCTGTGGGAGCAGCGGGTGGCCTAGCAATTTTATGGGACCCCAACCACATGACTCTTAGTGGACCCTTCTCCACGGCAGGCACCCTGTCAGCACATTTTGCAATAATAGGATCAAGTCAGGAGGGGACCATCACTAACGTCTATGGTCCACAAGGACAACAGGAAAAGCAGAAATTTTTGGAAAAGCTGGTCCAAGTCAAAGCTCTGGTGAACACGCCCAACTGGATCCTAGGCGGCGACTTCAATATGATAATGTCATTGGAGGAGAAATCGGGAGGCAGCAAGCGACTCGAGCAAGACAGTGGTAAGTTCAAATCCCTCCCTGAACAACTAAAACTAGTAGATATAGAGAATAGCAATGGCACTTTCACCTGTTCTGATCGCAGATCTGGCAGCCAACATATAGCATGTAGACTCGATCGCTTTCTTGTAACAGAACATTTGATCGAGAGAGATCTTTGCATAGAAAGCCTGATTCTTCCCAGAACAAGCTCGGACCACTGGCCGATAGCCCTCCAAATTGCCATAGAAGCGACACCAAAATTCAAACCCTTTAGATTTGAAAAATTCTGGCTAACACATCCAGACTTCCATCAACTAGCACAAATCTGGTGGAATCATTCAGTGATAGACGAGGGCACCAAGATGTACCGGTTTCAACAAAGACTTAAAAACTTTAAGCAAAAGCTCAAATACTGGAACAAAAACACCTTCGGCAATATTCAACAAGCCATCAGAGATGCAGAACTCAGGCTGACCGAAATACAACAGATATTCATTTCAGGAACCCACACCACTGAACTCATGCAGGAAGAAGAGCAATTACAGGTGCAACTCGAGCAACGTAGGAGGCAAGAGGAGATACTCTGGAGACAGAAATCTAGAGTTCAGTGGCTCAAGGAAGGGGAAAAGAACACCAAATTCTTCCACAGAACCGTGATACACCGAAGACACATCAACAGAATAACACATTTGGAGGACGAGCAAGGCCAACTAATCAGGGACCATGAGCGCATTGAAGAAGAACTCCACAGATACTACCAAACCCTCCTCACGGAAAATAACGAGGATAGGGCGGCAGCAATCTCACGAGTCACCGGCCACATACCAAAGCTAATCACGCCAGAACAAAATGCAGCTCTCAATCGACCAATCTCCAAGGAGGAAGTGGACAAAGCAGTAAAAGACATGCCCCCAGGCAAAGCCCCAGGCCCCGATGGCTTCACTACAGATTTCTTCCACCACTGCTGGGACATTATAGGCCAAGACGTATGGGAGGTAGTGGAAGAATCCAGATTGTCAGGACAAGTGCTCCAAGCCTTCAATGCCACCTTTCTCGCCCTCATCCCAGAGGAGGAACGAGTCACGAACCCCAAACAGTTTAGACCCATCGCTCTATGCAATGTCATCTACAAGATTATTACCAAGGTCATTGCAAACCGACTCAAGCCGATTCTGCCTTTTATTATCTCTAAGGATCAAACGGGATACGTAGAAAGTAGGCAGATAATGGATAGCGTCATACTAGCTAATGAGGTGGTTAGCTCTCTCAAGACAACAAAATCACCAAGTATGTTGATTAAACTCGATCTCTCAAAGGCTTTTGATAGGGCCAACTGGCAGTACCTCCGTGCTATTTTAAATTCCTTTGGTTTTGATCATGCTTGGGTTCACTGGATTTTGAACCTCACCTCCTCGACGTTCTTCTCAATCCTTTTCAATGGAGTCCCTTCACGCCCATTCTCAGTCTCCCGAGGCATTAGACAAGGCGATCCACTCTCGCCCTTCCTCTTTGTTCTAATGGCGGAGGGCCTAGGCCGCTATATTAAATCAGTAGTTCTGGAAGGCACCCTCCAAGGCCTACCCCTACACAACATAAGACCTGCCCCTTCACACAACCAATTCGTTGACGACACCCTTCTAATGAACTCCCCTACCGCTCGGGAAGCCCTTAAACTCAATTCCATCCTCTCAGATTTCACTGAAGCCTCAGGCATGACCCTGAATCTAGAAAATTCCAAGCTCTTCTTTTTCAATACCCCCATCGGCTGTCCAATTGCATATTTCCAAAATCCTGGGCATCCCCAGGAGCTTCCTCCTGTCCAATTACCTAGGTATTCCCCTCACTGGAGCACCTGCTAAAACCATCTCCTGGGACAACCTCCTTATCTCCATCTCCAACAGATTATCCAGCTGGACTTTCAGACCTCTAAACCTTGCAGCCAGACTTGTCCTGCTAAAGTCGGTCCTCCAAACCCTTCCCACCTACCTCTTCACGGCGCTTGCTGCCCCCAAACATATCATCAAAGCAATAAGAAACATCCAACGGAATTTCCTCTTGCAAGGAGTACAAGCCAAGAAGAAATGGGCCCTGGTAGGCTGAGAAAAGGTATGTACACCAAAAGGCAGAGGAGGCCTAGGACTACAGGACCCCGAAAAGCTTAATCGGATAATGGGAGCCAAGATATGGTGGAGGTGGCTGAAAACACCAGATGCCTTATGGGCTCAAATCTGGAAGAGCAAATATGCCCCTATAATGCAACCGGACCAGCTTATCAGACACAACATCAAAATTTAGGGGTCGAACATCTGGAACACAGCTTGGCAAAATAGGGACATGATACAGAAACACGCCTTTTGGGAAATACGCAATGGAGACAGCGCAAGGTTCTGACAAGATTCTTGGCAACAGCTTAAGCCTTTACATGACTTAGAAGAACTCGCACCTCTCCACTTGGCCCTCAACTAGCTCCCCACACTAAAGGTACGTGACCTCTAGAAATCCGTGGACGCAGAACACACCTGGCGACAATGGAAAACCTCCAACCATGAGCTAGGCATTCCCCCTGAAATAAACCTAACCGCCTGGCAGCAAGAGGATGGACGCAGGAAAATTCCCCGGAGAGAGGGGCTCGATATACTCAGATGGGGACACTCAGCTTCAGGCAACTTCTTGATAAAAGAGGCCTATAGTATACACTGCAATCAAAACAACCAGCAAGGGGACAACATCTTGAGCAAAATATGGCGCAAAGAATTATGGCCCAAGGTATCTACCTTCCTCTGGTTAATCATCCACAATAGAATCTTAACATGGGACAACCTTAGGAAAAGAGGATTCACTGGACCATCTATGTGCATACTCTGCCAATCCCAAGAGGAAACCAAAGAGCACCTCTTTAACGGATGCAGCTACAGCCAGGTAATCTGGGATCAGGGAGCACAAATCATGCGCTGATCCAACCAAAATCGTGGCAGCATCAAAGATACCATAGAAAACTGGGATTCAATCACTTACAACAACCCCATTCTGAATCAAATCTGGCTCTTACTACCCAGCTTCATTCTCTCGCAGATATGGAAGGAGAGGAACAAGCGCATCTTTCACTCCAAGCATTCCTCAGCAGAGGCAACCTGGAAATCAGTCGCCAAACTCATCAGAGAAACAATTCAAAGCAAGAACTGGCAACCTCGGGACAAAGAGTGTAACCGAGAGGAGGCACACATCTTCCAAAGTTGGACACTCAGCCTCAAAGACTCGGGGACTTCTCGACCTACTAAGAGCCACTTCTCCATTCCCTCCCTTTGGACCCCCCCTCCAGCTGGATTCATAAAAATCAACTTCGATGGAGCTTCAAAAGGCAACCCCGGACCGGCTGGCTATGGAGCGGTCATCAGGAACTCTACTGGGGAAATCTTAACTCTGACTGCGGGATATTTGGGAGAAACCAACAACAATGTAGCCGAACTCACAGGCCTTCTGTAGGGCCTCCAACAAGCCCTTGTCCTCACCAGTCACAACATCATCCTGGAAGGGGATTCCCAAATAGTCATCCAGCTCATCACAAAAATCCTGCACGAGGGACACCCACACAAAATCTCTCCCAGTTGGCGTCTGGCAGGACTGTTAGAAGACTTCCAAAATCTACTCAGGCATAACATCAGTGTCATCCCCTCACACATTAAAAGGAAGGCAAACACAGTAGCCGATCTCCTCGCTAATGAGGGTGTATACAGGGAAAGGGAGCACATAACCTGGGACACCAGAAGCACAGAGTCCTCCGATCTCTACCATCGCTGTCAGCTATTGGCCAGCAAAGATTTCCCTACCCCGGATGGGGTGACACGCGTCGAGGATGGCGAGGGGAGGTGGCAAGGGGAGGTGACGGGGGGAGAAGGGGGGCCTTTAATACCAGTCCTCCCCACACACTCCGCGATTCAATTTGAGCGTCAGCTCCATCCATCTCCGTAACCTGATGCAACTCAGCACGAGCGCCATCGGTCCGGCCAGCCAGAGCATTAAGCTCGTGGCTTTAATGGCGGTTATTGTGTTTCATATGCCCATCAACCTTCTTGAGGGCTCCATTGTATTCGAACAGTCTTCTGCGCAGCAAGACTGCCATCCAGCTCCCGGCGACTTGGCGCTAACCTTTGTTTCAGTCATGCCGCGCTTGAGGGGGCGACCACGCAGAGGGGCTGGCTGGTACGCAGCCGCCTCCAGACGGAAACGACACCGAGAATTCCAAAGCGCAGTGACTCTGGCCAGACGGCGTCAACGACAGGCAATTATGGCAGCAGGTTCACCTTCTGGCACAGTTGTGGAAGAGGATTCGAGCATTCAGCTCCCACCGGACTTTTCGGACAAGAAAATGGTTACCTTCCCTGATGATTGGGACCCCCACACCCGTGTCTTCCGTAGAAGGACCTCTTCTGACTCCTGCGCTAAAGCCTCCTCGGACCCCGGCACAGAACCTTGCATCATAGAAGAGGAGCAGTGTATGGACGCTGGTGCAGCCAAGGATGCAGAATGTCTGGGACGTGATGACAAGCAGCTGAGGCCGCCCTCGCCACCTCTTTTGCTCCCGGAGCAGTTGCAGCTTATATTTGAAGTGAAAAGTCTGGTTGAAGACCAAATCTTCCGAGCGGTCTGCGCAAGCCAGTGCCTGGATATGCTGTATGCAGCTTATTCCAACGACTCGCCCAAACGACTATGTCCTACCTGTGCACAGCCATTTGCCATACCAGTTCGTGCAGCAGAAGCGCAGGACGACAAGGCGAGCCCAGGATAACAGGTCTTAGAGTCCGCATGCTTTTCTTTATGTTTATTGTTGTATTTTCTTAGGACAGTAGTCCTCTAGATGTTAGTCTGGATAGCCTTAGAAACTACATTATCAAAATGTTGTTAGTTAAGAATATACCCCCTGGTTTCCTACGGACAAGGTGGCTCTATGTTCTCCATAATTTTTGGACCTGTTACAATGAGATAGCTCGGTGTCCTGGTTTCCTTCACAGGCAGGACACCTGGCTCCTAGGTCATGTATCCTCTTTTTTGATGAAGCTTTAATATGAAAGGTCCTACTTTTACTTAAAAAAAAATAAAATATATGTGTTTGTAGTAATTTATTAGTATAGTAATTAGTATTGGTTACAAAATATTACTAGGTTATTTTAAAAAAAATATATTTTACTATGTAGTTTTTAACATTTTTTACAAAGTAATTAAATTCTATTTTTAAAGATATTTTCTAAAAAATATTTTAATATGTTTTATGATAGCTTTTGACATTATCTACAAAGTAATTAAATTCCATTGATAAGGTTAATGTTAATATATGTGTATTTGTATTTGTAGTAATTTATTAGTATTGGTTACATAGAAAAAAATATTTTAATATGTTTTATAATAGCTTTTAACATTTTTTACAAAATAATTAAATTCCATTGTAAATGATATTTCCTACAAAAATATTTTAATATGTTTCATGATAGCTTTTGACATTGTTCACAAAGTAATTAAATTCCATTGCCAAGGTTAATCCCCATATTCATATTTTAATATGTTTCATAATATCTTTTTACTTTGTTTATGGTTATTCCTCTGAAAAATATTTGTCTACAAAGTAATTAAATTTCATTGCCAAGTTATGCAAGAGCTTGCAAAGTAATTAAATTCTACTACCAAGTTTTACATGAGCTTTGGTAAAATCTTGCACACCCAAACAACAATTAACAAAATCTTTGAATCCATCTAAATAAATTCATGACAATAGTCACATTTTACCATTTAATGAACGGAATCTTCTATTGAGTTTTCCTACATCTCCCTCGTACACTTTCATGGGAAACGTGTGAATCGAGATTACTTTAACGGACGATATGTAGGTCGGCATAGATATAAGGAATAATGATTATCATAGCAATTATGCAAGTTAGGTGTTATGTTTTCAATCTACACAGTGAAGAGTCACATCTTGACACAAAATGATATGTGTAATATTTAGCAGGATTCGGATTGGCCTACCACTAGACTAGCATAACTTTAATTTGATGCACATGCTTCTTAAAAACTAGGCAGGGACTAGTTGCTTTGCAGCTATTTTCCTTTTTTAAGATACAATACAACGTATTTCAAATTTCATTTTAATCATATAAATTTTAGAATTCTTTGTTTCATAGTACTCAAATCAATATTCCTATTTGCATTGATCCTTTTATATTTCCTTTATTTCCTTATGAGATAATATCTAGTTATTGAGTACTCTTATTAGCTTAGTATTATGGCCATCACCTAGGGTCATGGATTAGTCGATGCAAAAGAATTGGATGATCTTGATAAAAGCTAAGATATCTTCTTTTTTCTATGGAAGTGATCATTTACTTTTTTGTTTTAACTTGTAACATGCCCTAGCCCAGCTGAGGTCTATTACGGGTCGAATACTCATACAAATTAAAATTTATGCTATCTAATTAATTTTCTTGTAGCTTCTAGCTACGAATGACAACCAGATTTAGTTATTCTCTGATAACATTAAATTGATGCATCTACAACATTCTAAAATGAACATGAAATGCAGTTAAATGGCTCAAAACAACAACATATAATATTTCTCAGAAATGGAGTTAATGCACAACAATTGAACACATAAAATAACACAACAACAAGATAAAACACTTGTCTTTCAAAATAGTTGTGCAACAAGCTGCTTGGGACGAACGTTCCACCCAACCATAGGCTTGTCGTTCCAAATCTCAATAGTGAATCACCCCCAAGCTGAGGCTAGTAATCCACAAAAGAGGGTGGTCTCTCACTGTCCACTCACAACTCAAAAATCCCACAACCCACTAGTATTCTTTGACAACTATCCCAATTTTCCACCAACTCTATTCCTCTCGACCTTCCCAACCCAAGGAATGTACCCCTTCACTAATCTTAGTCCCTCAGGCATCCCATTCATTTATCAAGGTTTCTCTAGTGTAGGTCACCGGGAATCTCTCAAGGGAACTTGCTGCCAAGAAAACTACCAGTAAGCAACAACAAACACTTGTTGTTTCAGTGCAACTCACATAGGAGTTCACTCTTCATGTATGACAACCTAGCTCTTTAGTCTTTAGCTCCAAATACGCTCTAGAAACGCTTCAGCATTCTCCAAAATTCTCCCTCCATGGTTGCTCTAGCTCCAAGCTCTCTTTCTTGCTCTCTCCTTGTTGTTCATGCAAAAACATTGACTATCTAAAATTTTTGTAGCCAACCACACGAATTTCCTCCCTTTGGCTTGCTTTCTTGAATCACACACTTCCCCAAGTTGGTTGTACTCAACCCCCATGCTCCCAATAACTATGGGATGTGACTTCTCACACCCACCCTCTTACATGCATTCATTGATTAGATTTGGAAACACTCAATCAGAAATTAGAAGGTTTACACAATGATAATAAAATTCAGGAAAGTGGGTATAATAAATAGACATGGGTAACTCCCCCTTGGACCCCTCTCTTAGACATTCTCCTAGACCCTCCCCTCTCTTGTGGATTAATTCAGCCCCCATCTTTGTCCATGTCCTCTTAGTAGTTGGCATCACATTTTATTATTAAAATTCAGAAATACAGTTTTCATATACATCACTTGGTTGTAGCCACACATTATATTTTCATTAAGCATTAATTAAACTAGGGATTATAGTGGGGACGTTACATTCCCTCTCCCCTACAATTGTGCATCGTCCTTGATGCACACTATGTCAATACACATATATGCAAATTTACACCACAATACTTAGAAGAAAAAAAAAAATCACAACTCCAATAGTAGTTCCAACCAAAATCTCTTGTTCCTCTCAACCCACAAACCCATGGAATGCACTATTCGTTTATTAGGGACAACCCAAGGAATGTACCATTCGATTATCAGGGCTACCTCAAGGAATGTGTCATTCTTTTATCAGGGCCTCCAACATAGGTTGGTTAGGACGCTAAGATGTGGTTCCAGAACTCTAGCTGCTAAAAATGGAGTCTTGCATTTTGTTTTCTTCAAAATTGACAAAAAATTGTGGGTATTATTCCCGCATGTTTTTCTCATGCTCCCATGTAGCATCTTTAGGACTATAGCAATTCCATTGAACCTTTACTAATCCTATGGCTTTGTTCATGAACACTTTGACTTTCCGACCCAAGATGCGTACAAGTTCCACCCGAAAATATCCTTTGTGCTCCACCTGAATCACAATCCAATCAATTATATGGTTAGGTTCAGGTACATATTTACTTAGTAATGATACATGAATTACAATATGCACTTCCATGGATGCATGCAATGCTAACATATATGCAACTGGCCCTGTGTTTTGTAAGATTTCAAAAGGTCCATAATATATTGTTGCCAACATTGGGAAACTTCCTAATCTTAGCGAACTTCTTTTCACCTTCACTTTTAAAAGCACATGTTCTCCTACTTTTAAATCTCTAAACACCCTATTCTTGTCTGCATAACTTTTATGCCTATGCTAGGCAACTTTTAAATCATGTTTGATATTTGCCATTTGCTCTTCCATTTTCTTTAACAAATTTGACCCAATAACTGCTCTGTCTGCTGGATTATCCCAACTCACTAGTGTGTTACACTTTATGCCATACAATGCTTCAAATGGACTCATTTTCAATGAGTTTTGATAGCCATTGTTGTAAGCAAACTCTACTAAATTGATATAATCCTCCCACTTTGATGTCTAATCCATCACATACATTTTGAGCATGTCCTTAATTATTATGTTTGTCCTCTCTATTTGTCCATTTGACTCTAGGTGATATGGTATACTAAGATTTAAGTTTGTCCCAAAGCCTTTGAACAAACCCTTCCAAAAATTGGATGTGAACTTTGGGTCCCTGTCTAAAACTATTTCCTTAGGCACCCCATGTAGCCTAGAAACTTATTTCATATATATTTCTGTAGTATTTGCAGCCTTGTGCATAGTTTTCACTGGAATAAAATGTGTTGCCTTAGTTAATGTATCCACCACCGCCATGATGGAATCATGTTGCTTCATTGTTTTGGGCAACTTAGTAATAAAATCCACTGTAACAACTTCCCACTTTCATTCTGGAATGGGAAATGGTTATAATAATCTAGTTGGTTGTCTATGTTCAGTCTTCACCTTCTGGCTATGTAACTATCCACTTCTTCCTTCATTCTTGGTCAAAAGTATTGACTTATTATAGTTGCAATTGTCTTTTGATATCATGGGTGTCTAGCATATGACACATTATGCATTTTCTTCATCACTGCATTTTTCAGCTCATTGGAATTCGACACATATACTTTCCCTTTGTACATGCGAACTCCATCTTCTTTCATCTCATAAAAATTAAATTTATGTTGAAAATTATCTTATTGTAATGTTTATTTTATTTTTAGATATTGTTGATCCAAGTTTGTTGTTGCAATAATCTTATCTTTCAGATCAGTCATGTACATATTGATGGTTGCAATATGCTTCTCATGGGCTCTCTCGCTGAGTGCATCATCCACTTCATTCTCTTTTCCTTTGATGTGCTTAATTTCAAAGTCATGTTCACTAAGTAATTCAAGCCATGTAGTTTGTTTAGAATTTAATGTTGGTTGTTCAAACAAATGTTTCAGATCACAGTGGTCTGTCCTTAGCTCAAATTTATTCCCCATGAGGTAATGTCTCCACATTCTTAATGCATCTACAATGGCTACTAACTCCAGATCATGGGTAGCATAATTCCTCTCATGCTCTTTTAATTTTTTGGACTCATAGCATACCACATTATCTTTTTTAATGAGGACTCCACCGATCCCTTCCTTGCATGCATCAATGCACACTACAAAATCTTCATCTTGATCTACAATATTTAAGATTGGTGCACTTGTCAAAATGTTTTTCAGTTGTTGAAAGATTTATTCACACTTGGAAGTCCATTCAAACTTCACTCCCTTCTTTTGCAATGAAGTGATTGGACTTGCAATCTTTGAGAACCCTTTTATGAATTTTTTATAATAACTAACAAAAACCATGAATGATCGGACCTATGTGACATTTCTTGGCATTGTCCATCCTCTAATGGCCTCTATCTTCTTAGTATCAACCGCTATCCCATCTGCTAAAATAATATGCTCCAAGTAGTGAATCTTTTTTTGATAAAAGATTCACTTACATAGATTATCATACAGTTTATGCTCTCTTAAAAATTGCAACACCATTCTTAAATGTTGCTCATGTTCCTCTTCTGACTTATCGTAGATGAGTATATCATCTAGGAACATGATCACAAACTTTTCCAAGTACTCCCTGAACACACTATTCATTGGGCACATGAAAACTATTGGGGCATTTGATGGTCCAAATGGTACTATCACGAATTCATAATTCCCATATCTTGTTCTAAATCTTGTCTTGCTAACATCTTCTTCCTTTATCCTCACTTGATGATAACTTGATTTGAAGTCGATCTTGGAAAATATTCTTGCACCTTTCAGTTGATCAAACAAGTCATCAATCTTTGGCAAAGGATATTTGTTCTTAATGGTGACCTTATTCAGTTGTCTGAAATCAATACACAGCCTTAACGTTCCATCTTTATTCTTCAAAAAAATAATTTGGGCTCCCCAAGGTGACACACTTAGGTGTATGTAATCCTTCTTTAATAGCTCTTCAAGCTGCATCTACAACTTCTTCAACTCTGGTGTGCCCATTTTATAAGGTATCTTGGACACTAGGGTAGCTCCTGGCACCAAATCGATGGAGAAATCAATGTCTCTCTTTGGTGGAAAACCTAGGATCTCCCTAAAAACATCTTCAAAATCCCTCAAGACTGGATGGTCTTCAATGCTTGCCACTTTATCTTTTCGTTGCCTCTTCCATATGGGCTGCTAAAATCTGACATCCCTTCCTGAAACTCTTTTTCATCTACATAATTGAAATTTCTCTAACAACTACAATTCTTAGAATTCCTTGAACCTTTCCTTATCGACCTTCTTCATAAAGGCATGTGATTGTCTTGTTGTAACAATCTAGGACAACATGGTGTTTTTCCAACCAATCCATGCCAATTAGACAATCATATGAACCCAATGGTATAATGTTCACGTCTACCTTTAAGTTGACTCCATTCATGTCTATCAGACATTCTTTAACCAACTAATTTATTTTCCTCTTGTCTTGATCGAGGTGGATATCAGTGGCCACCCACCTTTTCCAACTGGCTCAAAACAATTTTTTGGCAATTTTGGCAATTTACTATTTTTAGCAGTTTTTAACTTATGGGGCCAGTTTGAGGGCCTAAACGACGTTTTTTCATGATCAGGCACGTCAATTATAGTCAAAGTATTTTATTGATCCCCCTAAATGAATCTCCTCATCAATACCTTTCCAACAAGCTATCGTTCACCCTAAACGAAGATCGTATGCAAAAGTTACGACCCCGGGGGGAGTTAATGTACTAACTTACCTCAACGGGGCCCACATGAGTGTTGGCGCTTCATCTCCTAGGGTTAGGTTTTTGGCATTCATATTTATTGTAAAAATGCCTTCAGAGCCTCATTGGACTCATCTTCTTGCAAACAAGCGTAGCCGTCACATTTATTCTCAGAGATAAGTTGCCACCATTCTAGCAAGCTTGTTTTCAGTCTGCATTTTACAATTTTTAGCATATTTCTTATTTAATAGAAGTCAAGTTTTATTGTATCTTTTTTATTGTTCACTGTGTCTCTGTGTTAACATTATAAATCTGTGGTTTCATTTCGTTTCGCTCATAAATCCAGATCAATGGTATCAGAGCGGTCTGCTCCTTGTCATTTTTTTAATGCATGTCCCCAATGCGGTTAAGCTATCAATGGTTGGGTCTCAAGCTTGTTTCTCTTGAGGACAATTTCTCTCGCACGCACAAGTAACCACCCATGGCGGGTGAAAAGAAAGATGATGGGACATGATATCCTTTCAAAATGTTGCTCGAGGAAGCCCTTGAGCGATAGAGGAACGCGATGATGGACAGCTTTGCACAAATCCTTCAATGACTGTCGATAAGCGACACATCCACCTCAAGCGAAAGCGCCACCCCCTTCAAGGTACAAATCAATTTTGATATTCCTACTTTTGAAGGTCAAATAGATGTCGATGTCGTAGATAAATGGTTAAACCTTCTAGAAGAGTATTTTTTTGTCCATAACTTTTTCGATAGAGAAAAGATTATATTTGCGCTCCTCAAGGTCGTCCCCCATGTCAAATATTGGTGGGAGACTTTCTGTGAGAAAAATGAAATAGAAGGATCCACATTATTTGCAGTTGCACCCACTTGGGATTCCTTCAGGGATTTTATTAAGGAACAATACTACCATGTTGGAAGTTATGACGACTTGTATACAAGATGGACCACATTGTGGCAGGAAAGAGACCAAACAGTCCCAGAGTTCACCAATGTCTTCCATACCTTGTGCACCAAGATGGGTATCAAATATTTTGAGAAACATCTAGTGCTCAAGTACCACGGCAATATACATAGATACATCCAGATAGAAATGGAGTTTTGGACATCTCGTCCTTGGGCACGGTCTATCGATATGCCATCAAAATCGAGCAAAAGCTTAAACAAAAAATGCGGCAGTTTGGGTCTAGGAACCCCTCACAACAAAAGCAGGGCAGTGGAAGCCCTAACCCACGGAGCAAAGGACAAAGAAAAGATGGGAAACCTCATGAAAACCATCCCAATCCATAAGCAAAGAAGGACAATGGTAAGACGAACAAAGATACCGGGAAGTGGTGTGACTTCCATAAGAGCCCCTGGCATAACACTGTTGATTGTCGCTCAAATCAGTAATTAGTGGCTGAAGTAAAATCCTATGAATCATATGTGAGTTTCGACTCTGAGTTAGAACCAAAGAAGGGGAGACGGATCATTGATGTGGAACCCAGTGCCACCGTTGCTACCACTAAGATCCAGCCAGGTGAACCTGATGAGCCGGAGGAATGCGAGCGCCTCTTTCATTCAGAGATGTGGATGAAAGGCACTCCACTACACTTCATCGTTGATAGAGGTATCCAAAAGAACCTCATCTCAGCAGAGGTCGTCAAGTGGATAGCCCTACCAACAACGCCGCACCCACAGCCCTACACCATTGGATGGCTTCGTTAAGGAAGCAATCTTCGCGTCAACCAACAGTGTCGCTTGTTGTACGACATCAAGACATTCAAAGATGATGTATTGTGTGATGTTGCTCCCCTTGAAGTTTGTGATGTTCTTTTGGACCAACCTTATTTATGGAAACGTCATATTGTATATGAGTCTAGGCCTTGCAGTGTTATTATTACTTTGAATAGGAAATTGTACAGGATAGCCAAGGTAGTCCCACCTAGTGCTATTTCCTTGATCTCTTCCAAGCAATGCAGAAGGTCATTTCTCAGACTGAGAATTTTGTCTTCTTCGTGATTCACTCTTAGAGTGAGCAAAAGGTTGCAACCACATCCATGGCCTCCATGGTCGACCTCTCCACGTGACAGAAGCAAGTGGATAAGGTTGTGGAAGAATAAAAAGACATCTTCTCATCACCTACTGGAGTACCACTGCAATGTCAGGTCAAACATCCCATTGATTTGACTCATGGCGCACCACTACCAAATGGGCCAGTCTATCATCGCTCTCTACTAGAACATGAGGATATCAAGCATCATATCCAAGAACTGCTCCACAAGGGGCACATTCGACCCATCTCATCACCTTGTGGAAGCCCAATTGTGTTCGTGCAGAAGAAATACGGTAACTGGCGACTCTGCATTGATTACCGGGCCCTAAACAAAATCATAGTCAAGAAGCGGTACCCGATTCCCGAAATCGAAAATCTCCTTGATCATCTCAAGGGGGGAGGAATACTTAAGTAAGATTAATATGAAGTTTGGATACCATCAGGTCCCAATAGAACAGACAGATGTATGGAAAACTGCCTTCGAGTCAAAAGAAGGTCTTTTTGAATGGTTGCTCATGCCCTTTGGTTTGACGAATGCCCTAACAACTTTCATGAGGTTGATGGACGATATCATGTGGCCTTTCACTAATTCTTTTGTGGTGGTGTATCTAGATGACATCTTCATCTACAACAAGACTTGGGTAGAACACTTGCAATATATTCAGCAGGTTCTGCACACTCTGCGGCAGCACAAGCTATATTCCATCTTGGAAAAATGCTCCTTCCACATGGACATGGTCCAATACCTAGGCTACATTGTTGATGCGCATGGTGTGCATGTTGATCCAGCCAAGATCCAAGTCATCCATGACTGACCAACCCCAACCACGCTCATTGAGCTTCAGAGCTTCTTAGGCCTTGCCAATTTCTATTGCAGGTTCGTGTTGGGATTCTCCCATATTGCATGGGCCCTCAGTCAGATAACCAAATGTGGTGGTAAGGCAAAATTTGTGTGGGGCATGTACCAATAGAAAGCGTTCGATGATCTAAATCAACGCTTGTGTTCAGCACCAATGCTCTCATTACCTAACCTGCAACAACCCTTTGAGATAGAGACAGATGCTTCAAACTATGTTGTGGGTGCATTCCTCACTCAACATGGCCACCCCGTGGTCTATCATAGCGAGACACTATCAGATGTCATCTGTAAGTACCCTACTTACGACAAAGAAATGTACTCCATTGTACAAGCCTGGCGACAATGGAGGCATTACATTCTCAAGAAGGAGACAGTCATCCACACTGATCATAAGCCGGTGCAGTTCATGCAGACACAAGACAAACTACAGAATGATCGCCATCAGAAGTGTTCCACATATTTGGAGCAGTTCCACCTCAACATCAAGTATAAAACAGGAAGTAACAACTGAGTCATTGGTTGCCTCAGCCGACCTCCAGTCGTGACACTCACCACAGTGGTAGACTCTTGCAACCATGAGATCTTCGGGTGGCCCCACCTTTATGAGACAGATCCCGACTTTGTCAACACCTACCAGATGTTGGGCGCTAGCACAGTTGTCAATGATTTCCATATTCAGGAAGGGTTGTTGTACCAACTGGGTCATCTCTGTGTTCCATCAAATGAGCGAGTGAAACTAATTTGGGAATCCCACTACAGTCGAGTGAGAAGACACTTCGACGTGGAAAAGACAATGGCAGTGTTGCAACGACATCTCTACTGGCTGAAACTTCAACATGATGTCAGCAATTATATCTGGTCTTGCACTACCTGCACTATTGCCAAACTGGACATCAAGAAACAAGGCATCTACACTCATCTACCTACTCCTAACATGACTTGAGAATCCATCTCAATGGACTACATGTTTGGCCTCCCTTCCACTAGGCGGGGAAATGACTGTGTTTTGTGGTTGTTGATCGCTTTTCCAAGATGGCGATTTTGGCCGCCTGCAAGAAGAGCATCACGACGGAGGACACTGGCAAGATTTTCTTTGAACGAGTGTGGGTACACTTTGAGATCCCACAAACCATTATCTTAGATCGGGAAAATCGGTTCTTCAGCACATTCTAGTCGAGCCTTTGGTCACTACTAGACACCAATCTCACCAAGTCCACTCCCTTCCACCCCCAGATGGATGGCCAATCCGAGGTCGTCAACCGGATGATCGTACACATCCTACGCATGTACAATTCCAAGCACACTCGCACCTGGGATGGGAGTGTTCTCTATGTTCAGCACATCTACAACAGAGTCATACATGGCTTAACCGACCACAACCCCTTTAAGGTGGGGTTGGGATTTCAACCATTGGGTCCCATGGATGTTGCACTACCCTTTGCGGTCACCCAGGAAAACTCGTCGCATGCTCCAACTGCAACTGACAAAGCCACCTGGTTCATTGAGTGGATCTGGCACATCCGCCAATAGGTTCAGGATATTTTACAGAAGTCCAATGCCAAGTACAAGCAATGCCATGATCAACATCAAGTGCCACACAAGTTTCAGGTTGGAGACAAAGTTTGGTTGCACTTGTAGAAAGAACGCCTTATCGGGCCTCATTGGAAGCTTCGTGGGCCTTACACCATTAACAAGGCTATGGGTGACAATGCTTTTGAGCTCAACCTGTCCCCCTTCCTTGGCTTGCACCCAATGTTCAATGTGGACCTCCTTTGACCTTATTTTCCACCATTATTGGATACCTCGGAGATAACATAACAATTGAAACCAACAGAGATCAATCGTGACTGCATGGAAAAGGCTTCCACTAATCATATTGTGGACACACAAGTCAAGGGAACTCACTAGCAGAGGATCCCACCACATGGATGCCTTTCCTTGCAAGTAGTAGGTTGTGATTCTTTCTTCTACCATTAAGGGGTAATCATGCACTTGGAAATATTTCTTCATTTCCAATAGCCAGGCCTCGACTTCTTCTCCTTTCTTGTGCTCACCATTGAAAGTTGGTGGCTTAATTTTCCTAAGTTCACCTTGCAAGATGTCTGCCTCATGCCTTCTTCTCTGTCTTCGGACATGAGACACACTTGGGCTTCTCCCTACCCCTCAACTTTCATGATTTCTTCTAGTGGATTTCCTTTGAGAATAATGGCACCTACTCATACTTCTCGACTGCCTATCATTCTTGTGATCATCCCTCTTTCTTTGGGATCTAAATGTTATCATTTGTCTAGCAATAGCTTCTTGCTTGGTGATAGAGTCTTTTTTGAGTTTCTTGTGCAACATATTCAAGCTCTGAAGTATCTCTTCTTGAGCTTCATAATCCTTTTATTATCTTCCCTATAGCTTTGCACTTCTCTATGCAGGCTTCTCATAGTTACAAGCTCTCGCTTGTCTCTTCTTCCATTTGACTATGACTCAACATTTCCCATGCTGACATGCAAATCTATGATCTCTTCCTCATGGTTGTAATATCCTTGAGCATCTTTCATAACTCTACTCCTTGTATAATAAACAAAGTTGTTTTCATGTACCTCTAATTATACAAGAAATGTGCATGTAGTAATTATTATTAAAACATGCATAACATATTTTTTTTTATCAATTAGTATACAGATCATTCTTCTCATAAATTTATGAAAACACAATGGACCAAATCAAAATATGATTCCTTAAATGCATCATCTCTGAACCAACTTTCCAATGACTGTATTCATGCCTCATTTTGAGTTACGAGTGAAACGTTACAACATTTACAAGTTGCAATTTTCACCCTTTTACTGCTACATGAATCTCTTTTATCAGTTTCTGAGAAATTTTAGTGCTTAAACCAAAATTCTATGTGGATAGATGTTTTCTCCTCCTCAATACCTTTCCAGCAACTATTTGTTTTCTCAAATCCGAGCTCCGAGCTAAAAGTTACGGTTAGGAGAAGTTTTGATTGTTTTTCTAAATTTATCCTTGTATGCTATGGGTGGATTCTTTCTCTTCCTGCATATTTTTAGGTACCCATATCCCAAATCTGGCTCCATGGTTGTCTTCTATGGTTCACAAGCTTTTCATAAACTTCTCTTGTGCCCCAAAATAGACTTCTCAGCAAGGAGTTATTCCCTTTGGAAGTAAATTGGTGCTAAAATTTTACCCTTACTGTTTTCACTGTAACTTTATCATACGAGCTCTATTTTGTGCTCGAGATAGCTCATTAGATAGCTCTCTCTGAGTTCTTTTATTTAAGTTGCAAAGACAAGTTTACCCTGGTACACTCTGTTCTGATGGGTTTTGATTGCTTAAAAACATCATTTAGGGCCTCAAAATCACCCTGCAAGTTCGTGACCTTCAAAAACCTGAAAAAATTGTAGAAAATTGTTTGTTTTGCTGCTATAATAGCCCTTTAAATCTGATTCATCAATCTCAAATCGGGTGAAATCTGATTCATTGATCCGTTAATCCTTTCCAAACCCCGTGGATCAGTTTCCACCATCGATCGACAACTTAAATCGATATGGACCGTTGATCCAAGCTCCATCGACGATTGGTCGATCAACGATTCGCTTCGATAAACCAAACTTGCTCGTGAACCACACCAATGCCCAACCATCGGTCATATCTCTTGGCAACCACTTGCAACAAATCTCAAAAATGGTGAACCCAACCATCAGTCGTCAGACGTTAGTGATCCCTATTGATTGATGAAACACTTCTCCAATTCAGTCAACCCGACCATCGACTACCCTTGTTCGATGACATGGCATGACACGTCATCCTAAGGCGTCAACTTGGATGACATGACATGTGGATGTTGACATGGAATGACACATGGATGATAATGTGAAATGACACATCATCACCCTCTTTTCTCCATTGGCCATTGGTCGTTTCTCTTAGATAAACTGAACACCTCGCCAAATCGGCCTATTATCGCACAATCTATACTTTCCCAAAGCCTAAAGGCAAGTAGGCATAGATTGACGTAACACGAAGGTATCCCTATCACTGTCACCCCAATACGATACCTCTTTCTATTTAGGAGGAGAAGAAAATCACTCCAAGGGAGACATCCCAAGACCTAGTTGGTTGATGAAGGGAGATAAGACAAAGGTAAAACCCACCCCTCTGTAGGTCACACCAAAGGAAGAAGTCACTTGGTATTGTTTGGGGTTAAGGAGAAATTCAAGGTGAATGATACCTGCCCTTTACCAATTAAACAACAAATGTTAGCAACAATCAATGATATCGATGTTTCAATTTAGTGACTTCAAAATAGAGATATGTGCTACTAAAGACAAGAAAAGATAAAATTATAACAGCAACAGTGTATTAGAAAATTGCAAGTTATGATGACAAGAATGATATAAAGACTTTGCAATCTGATAGTACTTTGTTACTCACATTTTCAAGATTAAGAGAAAGTCAATAAATGACTTGAAAGGTTGTCCAAACACTTATAACAACATTAATTGATGATGATGATGATAGCAATAGAAACCACTTCATAAAAGTAGTATAATAAAGCAATAAGACAACTACTTCAACATCCAATGATTATAGTTTGCTTAGTACATATGTTTAGTGGTTTTATGGATAGTTTGAAGGGTGTTAAGGGGCTGCAATGATGGTTGTAACAATAGTTACAACAACAACCTCAAACAACTTCAGAAATTTGCACCTAGGACACTAGAAAAAGGAGGACTAAAACTTTAGGATGATAGCACCTAGGCAAATGCAAATTTATGGGTTAGTATGCTGGTTAAGGTTTCTAAATAGGGCTATAACAACAATTATAGCAGCGGTAATATGGTTTTTAGTGTTAGTGAAAGTTTCAAGAAGATGTGTTGAAGGTTTGTTTGGTCTCATTCATCCACAAGAGTGTAAAAGTTAGTGCCTTTTAGGGCTTATGGGGTCAATAATAGTAACTATATTACTTGGGAAGTATAATAATGATAATGTTTAGCTAAGGGAAGAAGTAAATGCAAGAGGTGTTGGCACTTCAAAGACTCGAGCATTTGCCCCTTTTGAGGGAGGTTTTGTTAGGGAGTAGGCACTCCTAGGCCCTAGTGTACCTTCCTTCCTTAGCTTTTTTGAAAGACAATTTAGTTGGTGACAAGAATGAGATTACTAGAGAACTAGCGCTTTAGGGATCTAATAATCATTCTCAAGAAAATGTACAATTGGAAAGATCAAGCTAGTAGAATAGTTATAGAGAGAAATAAGCATTTGTTGTTTCGCCCCTAGGGTTTAAACAAGCAATTTCATAATCTTAGACATGAAACAAGTAAATTATACCACAAACATTCATAGCATGAATAAAAATGCAGATTTTCCACTTACTTCACCAAGAATAATCAATTCAAACCCTAGTTGAAGACCATTCCACCATGAAAAATGCCAAAATACACCACCATAAAGCTCTCCCAAGAGGTGTGCACTAGTTATTTCAACCAATGACCCTTAAAGAGGGAAAAAATTTCAGACCACCATTTGTGTGTGATGAGTTATGATCCAAAATGATTGTACTTTTGCCTTATTTATACAAAATTGTGACCTTAATTAAGTTTGAGGTCAAAAAGACAGGCCGACCTAGCCAATTTCTTCAAAAATTACATTTTTTATCAAAATAAATTCAATTTGCATCTAATTAGGCCTCCAAAGGTGACATCATGCCTTCCTAGGGTGACGTTGGGCCTCAAGTGTGGGACGTTGGGAAAAAGAGATGAAGCGTTGGGCCTCCAAAGGCCTAAATTTTTCCCACACATGTCAATACCCTCATGAATGCCTCCAAGGTGACAACCGCAGCTAACAAGTGATGTCTAGGGCTATAGAGGTGACATCCAAGGCCTCCCGAGGCCAACATTCAAGTGGGAAGAGCATGATACCTTAGGTTTAGGTCTTCTGGAGTGCCTCCAAAGGCAACATCCTTCCATCATTTGGTGCAAGCCTTCAATCTGTTATTACCACTGGCTGGGGTTTTAACATACATCTATGGGCTTTGAGCCCCATAAAGGTATGATCTAATCACTCCCTCATGTGTACTTGTCCATCTGGAAAGGTCCTCCAGAAACAACAAGTACGCCCTCCGGGGTTTCATAAGTCACAAGGATCATAACATGTCAATCACATCCAATAATTAAATTTCTCGAACATGTGCATCAAACCCTCCATAACCCCAAACAAATGCTCCAATACGCTATGCAATTTGAAAAATTAGGTTTGGAGAGGGTCTCAGGGTGTCCTATTGGGATAACCTCTCTCAATTTTGGGGTGTTTCCCAGGTGGAGTCTAGTCCAAGTCATGTAAATGTATGATGTGACATGGGGTATATATTTTGGCATGGGGTGCATGTGATAACAGGGAAATGTAGAGTCTTTCATGTGGGTGACTTTGTAGAGGGCGAGTTGCACCTTTTCATGGATGCAATTGCTTCCTAGCCCATTTATTTCCTTTTACTCTTAGCTTTATTTTCTTTTGATCTTTTGCTCTTGTGCTACAAAGAAATAGTTGAGGGCCACTGTCATGTCTTGATGACCATAGGTGACAACGTTATCCACAACATTTTCACGGAAATGAGAAGGTTGGCTCGTGATGAGACCCCCTTTCTCTTGGCTATGCCACCAAGAGCTAATACCCTAGTTTGGTGACCAGATAGGTGGTAATATCATACCTCTACATGCCCATGGTCACAATAGGTTGGCTCGTGATGAGACCTCCTATCCATCAACTAGTACCTTGAGTGTTTATGTTATCTTGCATGTCCCCTTTTCTTATTGAGAAGCTTTTCACTGCTTTCTTGGGGATCCCTGGGTGAAGCATCTCGAAGGTTTCAAAATTGGCTTTTAACTCTTTCCAACGACTTTTACCCTCTAGGCATTTAACCCCTTCTTCCCACATGGTAAGGTACAACCCTTCCTAGTGTAGCCAATCCCAATGCCCAAACAAGGATAGAGATGGAAGGAATGAAGATGGAAAGTGGTACGAAGGGAACAGAAGATGACCTTTGACAGATCCAGCCAGTAGCAACCCATCCTAAAGGGAAATCAAATTACTAGGGCACCATGTTACCCTTCCAGGTATGAACGAGGCAAAGAACATAATTTCCAAGAAAACGTCATGAAATGAAGAAGGATTCAATACAACATGCTCAAGTGCTTAAGTAATTAGAGTGATATATACCATGATACCCAGAATCATTACCTCATGGAGCAAGACTCGTTGCTACTTCAGGACCAGGCTGGTGTGATGGATACTGTTGTTGGTGATACGTGGACTGCACTGAAGAAAAGAGGGGCCCTCTGTGGCCATGCTTAACTTGTTTGGCTCTCGATACCCCATGTCTAGGACCTGTGGGCCTCAAGACATGATCTCCTTAGTTATCCCTAGCATAGGGGATAAGACGACCGACACATGACCAATGAACCATCAACCATCAACAATTTCTCTTGTTTGATCAAAACACTTCGTCAAATCGATCAACACTTCATCATCGTCCCATCGACCATCAACAATTTCTCTAGCTCGACTCCAACACTTAGAAATTTTGACCAAATCCCCGATGAACTTGGACCGTCGATTTTCCATTCAAAATGATCGTGGATGTTGATCTATCAAAGTTCACCCAACTCTGTCGATTCTCGATCATCGACCATCGACCATCAGAGATATCTTTTGGTCAATCGAAAATCTTCGCCAAACTCCTCGACCCGACCATCAGTTGTTGACGATTTCTCTTGGCAAATTTCTAGCACTTAGAAATTTTGACCAAATCCCCGATGAATCTAGGTCATTGATCTCCAAGCCAAGATGATCTTGACCGTTGATCGGCTTGCACCTTCCAACAACTAAAATGGATCCAAACCATTGATCTAATCCATTTTCCCAACCATCGAAAATGAATCTCGACCATCGATTTGATTCATTTCCCAAACTGCTGAAAATGAATCTCGACTGTCGATCTGTTTCAACTTC
>JASDQU010014486.1:60952-92639 GCA_032191745.1 Picea mariana
TCTCAAGGGGGGGGAATACTTAAGTAAGATTGATCTAAAGTCTGGATACCATCAGGTCCCAATAGAATAGACAGATGTATGGAAAACTGCCTTCGAGTCAAAAGAAGGTATTTTTGAATGGTTGCTCATGCCCTTTGGTTTGACGAATGCCCTAACAACTTTCATGAGGTTGATGGACGATATCATGTGGCCTTTCACTAATTCTTTTGCGGTGGTGTATCTAGATGACATATTCATCTACAACAAGACTTGGGTAGAACACTTGCAATATATTCAGCAAGTTCTGCACACTCTGCGGCAGCACAAGCTATATTCCATCTTGGAAAAATGCTCCTTCCACATGGACATGGTCCAATACCTAGACTACATTGTTGATGCGCATGGTGTGCATGTTGATCCAGCCAAGATCCAATTCATCTGTGACATGCCAACCCCAACCACACTCACTGAGGTTCAGAGCTTCTTAGGCCTTGCCAATTTCTATCGCAGGTTCGTGTTGGGATTCTCCCATATTGCATGGGCCCTCAGTCAGATAACCAGATGTGGTGGTAAGGAAAAATTTGTGTGGGGCATGTCCCAATAGAAAGCATTCGATGATTTGAATCAACGCTTGTGTTCAACACCAGTGCTCTCATTACCTAACCTGCAACAACCCTTTGAGATCGAGACAGATGCTTCAAACTATGTTGTGGGCGCAATCCTCACTCAGCATGGCCACCCCGTGGCTTATCATAGTGAGACACTATCAGATGTCGTCTGTAAGTACCCTACTTATGATAAAGAAATGTACTCCATTGTACAAGCCTGCCGCTAATGGAGGCATTACATTCTCAGGAAGGAGACAGTCATCCACACTGATCATAAGCCGGTGCAGTTCATGCAGACACAAGACAAATTGCAGAATGACCACCATCAGAAGTGTTCCAAATATTTGGAGCAGTTCCACCTCGACATCAAGTATAAAACAGGAAGTAACAATGGAGTCATTGGTTTCCTCAGCCGACCTCCAGTCACGACACTCACCATAGTGGTAGAATCTTGCGACCATGAGATCTTCGGGTGGCCCCACCTTTATGAGACAGATCCCAACTTTGTCAACACCTACCAGATGTTGGGCGCCAACACAGTTGTCAACAATTTCCATATTCAGGAAGGGTTGTTGTACCAACTGGGTCATCTTTGTGTTCCATCAAGTGAGCGAGTGAAACTAATTTGGGAATCCCACTACAGTCGAGTGGTAAGACACTTCGGCGTGGAAAAGACAGTGGCAATGTTGCAGCAACATTTCTACTGGCTGAAACTTCAACATGATGTCAGCAAGTATATCTGGTCTTGCATTGCCTGCGTTATTGCCAAACTGGCCATCAAGAAACAAGGCATCTACACTCATCTACCTACTCCTGACATGCCCTGAGAATCCATCTCAATGGACTACATGTTGGGCCTCCCTTCCACCAGGCAGGGAAATGACTGTGTTTTTGTGGTTGTTGATCGCTTTTACAAGATGGCGATTTTGGCCACCTGTAAGAAGAGCATCACGACAGAGGACACTGCCAAGATTTTCTTTGAACGAGTGTGGGTACACTTTTGGATCCCACAAACCATTATATTAGATCGGGAAATTCGGTTCTTCGGCACATTCTGGTCGAGCCTCTGGTCAGTGTTGGACACCAATCTCACCAAGACCACTGCCTTCCACCCCCAGATAGATGGTCAATCTGAGGTCGTCAACCGGATGATCATGCACATCCTACGCATGTACAATTCCAAGCACACTCGCACCTGCGATGGGAGTGTTCCCTATGTTCAACACATCTACAAAAAAGTCATACATGGCTCAACCGACCACAACCCCTTTCAGGTGGGGTTGGGATTTCAACCATTGGGTCCCATGGATGTTGTACTACCCTTTGCGGTCACCCAGGAAAACTCGTCGCATGCTCCAACTGCAACTGACAAAGCCACCTGGTTCATTGAGTGGATCTGGCACATTTGCCAATAGTTTCAGGATATTTTACAGAAGTCCAATGCCAAGTACAAGCAATGCCATGATCAACATCAGGTGCCACACAAGTTTCAGGTGGGAGACAAAGTTTGGTTGCACTTGCAGAAAGAAAGCCTTACCGGGCCTCATTGGAAGCTTCGTGGGCCTTACACCATTAACAAGGATATGGGTGACAATGCTTTTGAGCTCAACCTCCCCCCTTCCTTGGCTTGCACCCAATGTTCAATGTGGACCTCCTTTGACCTTATTTTCCACCATTATTGGATACCTCAGAGATAACATAACAATTGAAACCAACAGAGCTCAATCGTGACTGCATGGAAAAGGCTTCCACTAATCAAATTGTGGACACACAAGTCAAGAGAACTCGCCAGTAGAGGATCCAACTTTATCGGCTTGTCAAAGCAAGGCATCTCCTACACCAAGGCAAGTGGCTCACCCGGGGCCAAATTCAGCAGAAATTTTTTCATTTGATGGGGGAACTCAATGCAATGCATACCATTTTTTCCTAAGGAAGTAGGATTGATCCAGGTGGATATTGGTGGCCACCCACCTTTTCCAACTAGCTCAAAACAGTTTTCTGGCAATTTTGACAATTTACTATTTTTAGCAGTTTTTTACTTTTGGGGCCAGTTTGAGGGCCTAAACAACGTTTTTTCATGATCAGTCACCTTAATGAAAACCTCAATGATAGACAAAGGCTCTCATTGAGCCCCCAAAATGAATCTCCTCGTCAATACCTTTCCAATGAGCTATCATGCGCCCTAAACAGAGATCGTATGCAAAAGTTACGACCCCGGGAAGTTAATGTACTAACTTACCCCAACAGGGCCCACAGGACTTTTGGCGCTTCATCTCCTAGGGTTAGATTTTTGGATGTCTAGGGTTTTGGCATTCATATTTATTGTAAAAATGCCTTCAGAGTCTCATTGGACTCATCTTCTTGCGAATGAGCATAGTCGTCACATCTCTTCTGAGAGATAAGCTACCACCATTCTAGCAAGCTTGTTTTCAGTCTGCGTTTTACTGTTTTCAGCATATTTTTTATTTAATAGAAGTCAAGTTTTAGTATATCTATGTTATTGTTCATTGTGTGTCTGTTTTAACATTATAAATCTGTGGTTACATTTCGTTCCGCTCATAAATCTGGATCATAGCCCCTGTTGCTAACTGAACTAGCCAAGATTTCTTATGCTTACTCCTTTGCAAGTGAAAATTTTCAACAATGTTATAGTTTATGTAACTATGGCTAGCTCCAGAATCAATTAAAATTGTCATGGGTTGGTTATGAATCTTACCCTCCACTTCAATCATGGGGAATTGATATTATGCTTGCTTATTGTCTAAGGCTATCTATATCCTCGGCATGTTTCCTCCCATTTCTTCAACTATTTCAGCCTCCTGAATGTTGTGGACATTCCTAATTCTTTCTCCTTTGTGAGGGTATACCCTATACAAGTGATTTCCCTCACATCCCCAACATTGTACAGGTCGCTTCCTTGGCCTCTTCCCAAATGAATCTGCAGTCTTATGCTCATTCTGGTTTGACTGGCCTTGTTGATTTGCTTGAGAGTTATTCTTGAAAAATGGTGGCTTAAAACATTTCTTCCTTTGACTCTTTTTTCCTTTCATCTTGTCATTCCAAGCCTTTTGGAAAACTGACCTTCCTCTACTCTGCTCATAAAGATGCTTTGCTTTTCTTATGGATTCTTCCAAAGTCTTGGGGCTATCATATTGTATCTTGTCATTGTAAAAAGAGGGTAACCAACTTAGAAACCTTTGGATTTTGACATTCTCATCCTTTATGAAGTAAACATACTTCAACAATTCAAAGAGCCTCTTCTCATATTCATCCATTTTCATGCTTCCCAACTTAATTTCAAAGAACTCTTTCTTCTTGCTTTCATAATAATGCTTGGACAAATATTTCTCTTGGAAATATCCTTTGAACTGCCTGCATGAGATCATTTTCTCATCAAGGTGCTTGGCTTCCTTAAGTTGATCCCACCACATGGATGCCTTTCCTTGCAAGTAGTAGGTTGTGATTCTTTCTTCTACCATTTAGGGGTAATCATGCAGTTGGAAATATATATTCATTTCCAATAGCCAAGCCTCGACTTCTTCTCCTTTCTTGTGCTCACCATTGAAATTTGGTGGCTTAATTTTCCTGAGTTCACGTTGCAAGATGTCTGCCTCATGCCTTCTTCTCTGTCTTCAGACATGAAACACACTTGGGCTTCTCCTTGGCCCTCAACTTTCATGAGTTCTTCTAGTGGATTGCCTTTGAGAATAATGGCACCTACTCATACTTCTCGACTGCCTATCATTCCTGTGATCATCCCACGTTCTTTGGGATCTAAATGTTATCACTTGTCTAGCACTAGCTTCTTGCTTGGTGATAGAGTCTTTTTTGAGTTGCTTGTGCAACATATTCAAGCTCTGAAGTATCTCTTCTTGAGCTTCATAATCCTTTTATTATCTTCCCTATAGCTTTGCACTTCCCTATGCAGGCTTATCATAGTTATAGGCTCTTGCTTGTCTCTTCTTCCATTTGACTATGACTCAACATTTCCCATGCTGACATGCAGATCTCTGATCTCTTCCTCATGGTTGTAATATCCTTGAGCATCTTTCATAACTCTACTCCTTGTATAATAAACAAAGTTGTTTTCATGTACCTCTAATTATACAAGAAATGTGCACGTAGTAATTATTATTAGAACATGCATAACATAATTTTTTTTATCAATTAGTATACAGATCATTCTTCTCATAAATTTATGAAAACACAATGGACCAAATCAAAATATGATTCTTTAAATGCATCATCTTTGAACCAACTTTCCAACAACTGTATTCATGCCTCATTCTGAGTTACGAGTGAAACGTTACAACATTTACAAGTTGCAATTTTCACCCTTTTACTGCTACATGAATCTCTTTTATCAGGTTCTGAGAAATTTTAGTGCTTAAACCAAAATTCTATGTGGATATATGTTTTCTCCTCCTCAATACCTTTCCAACAACTATTTGTTTTCTCAAATCCGAGCTTCGAGCTAAAAGTTACGGTCGGGAGAAGTTTTGATTGTTTTTCTAAATTTATCCTTGTATGCTATGGGTGGATTCTTTCTCTTCCTGCATATTTTCAGGTACCCATATCCCAAATCTGGCTCCATGGTTGTCTTCTATGGTTCACAAGCTTTTCATAAACTTCTCATGTGCCCCAAAACATACTTCTGAGCAAGGAGTTATGCCCTTTGGAAGTAAACTGGTGCTAAAATTTTACCCTTACTGTTTTCACTGTAACTTTATCATACGAGCTCTATTTTGCGCTCGAGATAGCTCATTAGATAGCTCTCTCTGAGTTCTTTTATTTAAGTTGCAAAGACAAGTTTACCCTGGTAAACTCTGTTCTCATGGGTTTTGATTGCTTAAAAACATCATTTAGGGCCTCAAAATCACCCTGCAAGTTCGTGACCTTCAAAAAACCTGAAAAAATTGTAGAAATTTGACTGTTTTGCTGCTATAATAGCCCTTTAAATCTGATTCATCAATCTCAAATCGGGTGAAATATGTTTCATTGATCCGTTAATCCTTTCCAAACCTCATGGATCAGTTTCCACCATCGATCGACAACTTAAATCGACATGGACTGTTGATCCAAGCTCCATCAACGATTGGTTGATCAACGATTCTCTTCGACAAACCAAACTTGCTTGTGAACCCCACCAATGCCCGACCATCGGTCATATCTCTTGGCAACCACTTGCAACAAATCTAAAAAATGGCGAACCCAATCATCGGTCATCGGTTGTTAGTGATCCCTATTGATTGATGAAACACTACTTCAATTCAGTCAACCCGACCATCGACTACCCTTGTTCGATGACATGGCATGACACGTCATCCTAAGGTGTCAACTTGGACGACATGACATGTGGATGTTGACATGGCATGACACGTGGATGATAACGTGAAATGACAGATCATCACCCTCTTTTCTCCATCAGCCATTGGTCGTTTCTCTTAGATAAACCGAACACTTCGCCAAATCGACCTATTATCGCACAATCTATACTTTCCCAAAGCCTAAAGGAAAGTAGGCATAGATTGACGTAACACAGAGGTATCCCTATCATTGTCACCCCAATACGATACCTCTTTCTATTTAGGAAGAGAAGAAACTCACTCCAAGGGAGACATCCCAAGACCTAGTTGGTTGATGAAGGGAGATAAGACAAAGGTAAAACCCACACCTCTCTGTCGGTCACACCAAAGGAAGAAGTCGCTTGGTATTGTTTGGGGTTAAGGAGAAATTCAAGGTGAATGATACCTGCCCTTTACCAATTAAACAACAAATGTTAACAACAATCAACGATATCGATGTTTCAATTTAGTGACTTCAAAATAGAGATATGTGCTACCAAAGACAAGAAAAGATAAAATTATAGCAGCAACAGTGTATCAGAAAATTGCAAGTTATGATGACAAGAATGATAGAAAGACTTTGCAATCTGATAGTATTTTGTCACTCACGTTTTCAAGATTAAGAGAAAGTCAATAAATGACTTAAATGGTTGTCCAAACACTTATAACAACATTAATTGATGATGACGATGATAGCAATAGAAACCACTTCATAAAAGTATTATAATAAAGCAATAAGACAACTACTTCAACATCCAATGATTATAGTTTGCTTAGTACATATGTTTAGTGGTTTTATGGATAGTTTGAAGGGTGTTAAGGGGCTGCAATGATGGTTGTAACAATAGTTACAACAACAACCTCAAAAAACTTCAGAAATTTGCACCTAGGACACTAGAAAAAGGAGGACTAAAACCTTAGGATGATAACACCTAGGCAAATGCAAATTTATGGGTTAGTATGCTGGTTAAGGTTTCTAAATAGGGCTATAACAACAATTATAGCAACGGTAATATGGTTTTTAGTGTCAGTGAAAGTTTCAAGAAGATGTGTTGAAGGTTTGTTTGGTCTCATTCATCCACAAGAGTGTAAAAGTTAGTGCCTTTTAGGGCTTATGGGGTCAATAACAGTAACAATATTACTTGGGAAGTATAATAATGATAATTCTTAGCTAAGGGAAGAAGTAAATGCAAGAGGTGTTGGCACTTCAAAGACTCAAGCATTTGCCCCTTTCGAGGGAGGTTTTGCTAGGGAGTAGGCACTCCTAGGCCCTAGTGTACCTTCCTTCCTTAGCTTTTTTGAAAGACAATTTAGTTGGTGACAAGAATGAGATTACTAGAGAACTAGTGCTTTAGGGATCTAATAATTATTCTCAAGAAAATGCACAATTGGAAAGATCAAGCTAGTAGAATAGTTATAGAGAGAAATAAGCATTTGTTGTTTCGCCCCTAGGGTTTAAACAAGCAATTCCATAATCTTAGACATGAAACAAGTAAATTTTACCACAAACATTCATAGCATGAATAAAAATGCATATTTTCCACTTACTTCACCAAGAATAATCAATTCAAACCCTAGTTGAAGACCATTCCACCATGAAAAATGCCAAAATACACCACCATAAAGCTCTCCCAAGAGGTGCGCACTAGTTATTTCAACCAATGACCCTTAAAGAGGGAAAAAATTTCAAACCACCACTTGTGTGTGATGAGTTATGATCCAAAATGAATGTACTTTTTCCTTATTTATACAAAATTGTGACCTTAATTAAGTTTTAGGTCAAAAAGATAGGCCGACCTAGCCAGTTTCTTCAAAAATTACATTTTTTATCAAAATAAATTCAATTTGCATTTAATAAGGCCTCCAAAGGTGACGTCATGCCCTCCTAGGGTGACGTTGGGCCTCAAGTGTGGGACGTTGGGAAAAAGAGATGAAGCATTGGGCCTCCAAAGGCCTAAAATTTTCCCACACGTGTCAATACCCTCATGAATGCCTCCAAGGTGACAACACCAGCTAACAAGTGATGTCTAGGGCTACAGAGGTGACATCCAAGACCTCCGGAGGCCAACATTCAAGTGGGAAGAGAATGAGACCTTAGGTTTAGGTCTTCTAGAGTGCCTCCAAAGGCAACATCCTTCCTTCATTTGGTGCAAGCCTTCAATCGGTTATTACCACTGGCTGGGGTTTCAACATACATCTATGGGATTTGAGCCCCATAAAGGTCTAATCTAATCATTCCCTCATGTGTACTTGTCCATCTGGAAAGGTCCTCCAGAAACAACAAGTACGCCCTCCGGGGGTTCATAAGTCACAAGGATCATAACATGTAAATCACATCCAATAATTAAATTTCTTGAACATGTGCATCAAACCCTCCTTAACCCCAAACAAATGCTCCAAGATGTTATGTAATTTGACAACTTAGGTTTGGAGAGGGTCTCAAGGTGTCCTATTGGGATAACCTCTCTCAATTTTGGGGTGTTTCCCAGGTGGAGTCTAGTCCAAGTCATGTAAATGTATGATGTTACATGGGGTAAATATTTGGGCATGGGGTGCATGTGATAACAGGGAAATTAGAGTCTTTCATGTGGGTGACTTTGTAGAGGGCAAGATGCACCTTGTCATGGATGAAATTTCTTCCTAGCCCATTTATTTCCTTTTACTCTTAGCTTTATTTTCTTTTGATCTTTTTCTCTTGTGCTACAAGGAAATAGTTGAGGGCCACTCTCATGTCTTGATGACCATAGGTGACAATGTTATCCACAAACTTTTCACGAAAATGAGAAGGTTGGCTCGTGATGAGACCCCCTTTCTCTTGGCTATGCCACCAAGAGCCAATACCCTGGTTTGGTGACCATATAGGTGGTAATGTCATACCTCTACATGCCCATGGTCATAATAGGTTGGCTCGTGATGAGACCTCCTATCCATCAACTAGTACCTTGAGTGTTTATGTTATCTTGCATGTCCTCTTTTCTTACTGAGAAGCTTTTCACTGCTTTCTCGGGGATCCTTGGGCGAAGCATCTCGAAGGTTTCAAAATCGGCTTTTAACTCTTTCCAACGACTTTTACCCTCTAGGCCTTTAACCCCTTCTTCCCACAAGGTAAGGTACAACCCTTCCCAGTGTAGCCAATCCCAATGCCCAAACAAGGATAGAGATGGAAGGAATGAAGATGGAAAGTGGTATGGAGGGAACAAAAGATGACCTTTCACAAATCCAGCCAGTACCAACCCATCCTCAAGGGAAATCAAATTACTAGGGCACCATGTTACCCTTCATGGTATGAACGAGGCAAAGAGCATAATTTCCAAGCAAACGTCATGAAATGAAGAAGGATTCAATACAACATGTTCAAGTGCTTCAACAATTAGAGTGATACATACCATGATACCCGGACTCATTACCTCATGGAGCAAAACTCATTGCTACTTCAGGACCAGGCTGGTGTGATGGATATTGTTGTTGGTGATACGTGGACTGAACTGAAAAAAAGAGGGGCCCTCTGCGGCCATGCTTAAGTTGTTTGGCTGTCGGTACCCCATGTCTAGGACTTGTGGGCCTCAAGACATGATCTCTTTAGTTATCCCTAGGATAGGGGATAAGATGATCGACACCTGACCAATGAACCATTAACCATCAACAATTTCTCTTGTTTGATCAACAGACTTCGTCGAATCGATCGACACTTCATCATCGGCCCATCGACCATCAACAATTTCTCTAGCTCGACTCCAACACTTAGAAATTTTGACCAAATCCCCGATGAATTTGGACCGTTGATTTTCCGTTCAAAATGATCGTGGATGTTGATCTATCAAAGTTCACCCAACTCTGTTAATGCCCGATCATCGACCATCGACCATCGGAGATACCTTTTGGTCGATCAAAAATCTTCGCCAAACTCCCCGACCCGACCATCAGTCGTTGACGGTTTCTCTTGGCAAATTTCCAGCACTTAAAAATTTTGACCAAATCCCCGATGAATCTAGGTCGTCGATCTCCAAGCCAAGATGATATTAACTGTTGATCGGCTTGCACCTTCCAACAACTGAAATGGATCCAAACCGTTGATCTGATCCATTTTCCCAATCGTCGAAAATGAATCTCGACCATCGATTTGATTCATTTCCCAAACTGCTGAAAATGAATCTCAACCGTCGATCTGTTTCAACTTCAAAATGATTGAAAATGAATCTTGGTCATCGATCTACTTCACCTTTCAAACAACAGAAACCTTATCATTTTTTTAAAAAATGATCAACATGAATCTTGGTCGTTGATCGCGAGATCAAATGTGATCTTGGTCGTCGATTCACCAACTTCCTGCAACTCTACAACGACCATTAAAGCATGGGATTCAACCTTCCAAGTCAAATCTAACTCTGCAACCTATAGACTCACATCCCATATCATCTATTCAACTACTTTGAGGTATTTAAGCTTGAATTCACTCACGAAATTGGGGATTTCACTCTATTTTTTTCTTTGTTTTCCCCCAAATTCATCACGGACAAATCTGTAACGGGGAATGTTACCCAAATTCGCATTGGTTCTTGGCCCATATGGGTCTAGTGTTTGAATCAAAAGCTCTGATACCACAATGTAACATCCCCTAGCCCAACTGAGGTCCATTACCGACGAAATACTCATACAAATTAAAAATTTTGCTATCTAATTAATTTTCATGTAGCCTCCAACTATGAATTACAACCACATTTAGCTATTGTCCGATAACGTTAAGTTGATGCATCTACAATATGCTAAAATGAACATGAAATGCAACTAAATAGCTTAACACAACAACATATAATCTTCAACAATGTTCGGAAAAACCACAATGTTGCGAATGAATTGTCGATGTTTCGGATCCAGATCGGGATCCATCTTCAGAAAATCTAAACCTTATAATCACTAAACCTTTTATTTAAATGAGAAGAAAATTTAAAATTAAATTAAAACCTAAAAACAAAATAAAATTTTCAGATAACTTAAATTAAATTAATTAAAATTAGGGTTCTCTCTAGCCGACCCTTAAGCTTTCCTCCTTCCCATTAGTATTTATATTATGCTTCGCTCTTCAATTATAATCTAGGCTTCTTGTCGTGAAGACGGATCCTGATCTGTATCCAAAATGTCGACAATTCATTCACAACATTGTCGTTTTTCCGAACATTGTTGAAAATCCTCAACACAAAAATCTCATTGATCAACATATAATCTTTCTGATACATAAAGTTAATGCACAACAATTGAACACATAAAATAACACAACGACAAGATAAAACACTTATCTTTCAGTTGTGCAACCAATTTCTTGGGACGAACGTTCCACCAAACCACAGACTTGTCATTCCAAATCTCAAAAACAAGTCACCCCCGAGTTGAGGCTAATAATCCACAATAGAGGGTCGTCTCTCACTATCCACTCATAACTCATAAATCTCACAACCCACTGGTATTCTCCTACATATATCCTGATTTTCCACCAGCTCTCTTCCTCTCGACCTACCCAACCCAAGGAATGTACCCCTTTAGCAATCTCAGTCCCTCTGGCACATGTAACCAGGAATCTCTTAACTGGGAACTCAAACAAAATTGCTGACAGAAAAAGTACCAGCAAGCAACAACAAACACTTTTTGTTTCAGTGCAACTCACACATCAGTTCACTCTTCAAGCCTGACAACCTGGCTCTTCAGTCTTCAACTCGAAATAAGCTGCAAAAACGCTTCAGCATGCTCCAAAATTTACCCTCCATGGCTGCTCCAGCTCCAAGTTCTCTTCCTTTCTCTCTGCTTGTTGTTTATGCAAAAACATTGAATGTTTAAAACTATTGTAGTTGTCCATACAAATTTCCTCCCTTTGGCTTGCTTGCTTGACGCACACACTTCCCCAAGTTGATTGTACTCAATCCCCATGCTCCCAATAACTATGGGATGTTACTTCTCACACCCACCCTCTTACATGCATTCAATGATTGGCTTTGGGAACACTCAATAAAAAATTAGAAGGTTCACACAATGATAAGAAAATTCAAGAATGTGGGTTGAATAAATAGACATGGATAATTCCCCCTTGGACCCCTCTCTTAGACATTCTCCTAGACCCTCCCCTCTCTTGTGGATTAATTCAGCCCCCATCTTTGTACATGTCCCCTTGGCAACCAACATCACATTTTATTATTAAAATTTAGAAATACATTTCACATGTACATCGCTTCGTCGTAGCCACACATTATATCTACATTAAGCATTAATTAAACTAACGATTATAGTGGGGACATTGAATAATTCAAAGAAGATAGGGATCTCATCTTCCAAATTGGTCCATACTTTATGGGTTTGTAGAGAATGTACCTGAATCATTGGACATTGGATTTTGGTCTTGAAGTTAATGTGTTATCCGTGGTCCTAGTGTAGTTACGCCTCCCCCATTTTCCTCTCCATTGTTGGAATGATGAATTCTTAGAATCCATAGGCAATTCCTTATGAGGTACAATGACAGGTTTGAACCCAAATCCAACATGTTCGCATGTGTTATAATACGTGTTGAAGTAGATTGGTAGAAAGGGCTTCCAAAAGAGATAAACATTTATTTGGATGACTGGTCCCATATGCAGAACTATACTATGAACATCTCTACTTTAAGTGAAAACATCGTTACAAATATGGGCATTTTTCCAAAGATTGCAAAATCTCCTCTTCCTGGTAACTCTCTCAAGCAACTATCAATAAGAGGAATCAAGATAAAAAAATCCGATGGAACAAGCAATTGGCCTCGACAAAGCCTATTGTCGTGATAGGAAAGCTCTCTTTTGATTCAAACTGCTTCTCTATTCTATCACCTCCAGACTTTGAAGACCCCTAGTCTTGTTTCATGTCATCTCCTTCTCCTCCACCTCCTTTCATTTCTCAACCCTCTAATCCCCCTCTGCCACAACTATCTTTGAGAAACCCCCATTTCTTCTTCTAACACTCCCTCCTTATCTTTGATAGATCCCTCTTTTGGGATGCCACTTTTTTACAACCCTCGTTGTTTCTTTGGAAAAATCTAATCCCTCCTAGAGTGGAGTTTAGATTAGAAAAAAAGCCTTGCAATAGTAAGAGGAGGAAGAAGAAGAGGAAGGACGAACTTATTAGAAAACAAGAAAGAAGACCAACAAAGAAAGAAGAGAATAAGCATCAAATAAGGATAAGAATTTCATTTCCCACTTGACATTGAAGACTACCTTTGGTAGTGGATCTAAAGCCCCAACAAGTAAAAAATGAAAGTGTTATCCTAGAGTTGTAGGGGAATGGGAAGTAAAACAAAGCAACCAGTGACAAGAGATTTGATATGAACAAAATGTACATACTTGATTTCCTCCAGAAAACAAAAATATAAGAAAGTACTATGATGGATTTGAAAAGTAAACATTGGAAGTGTAGCAATGGAATCATGGTCAATTCAAGAGCAACCTTCAAAGGCGTTTGCATCGTTTGAGTTGATCAACTAGTTGTTGAGTCTCTATGGACTTATGTATCTTGGCATTGTGTATACACATTATTGGTTCTCAAATCATATGGACCATAGATTTGTAACAGACCCGACCCCCTAAGTACCTTTTTAAGGGATGGGGTATAAAATTTCTTCTTCTCTTAACAACCTTGAATATTCTCTATCAGAATTTCATCCTCTTTTGCTCGTCAAGACCTTTCCAAGGTCAGTAATTTCTCTCAGAACTGAGCTCTGGAACGAAAGTTATGACCTTCTGAGGTTCTTGGGTTTACATAGACAACATCTCTCTTACTATCACGTGGAATCCACGTGACGTTTCGTTGTACATGCCGACTGACGAGGTACACCTGGGTCTTGACGTGACACTAGCCTAGCCTACCACAGTTGAACTCCACTCAGCCCGTCATCCTGTTAGTAATGGAAATTTTTCATCCTAATGGCATCCTAGCGGCCTTGCTTGCAAGCCGCGTCATCCACAGTCACTTTTCCTTTCTGTGGCCCACATATTCTACAATACTTAGGCAACTTAATGTATTCACGGACTTGTGGGTGGTGGTCTTGCATACTCATGGTCTATATTTATACTTTTCATGAACCCTCCACCAACACTTAACTTTTTTTTCACTCACAGATGCATAACTCTATGCCTCCCCTTCATAAGTTCATCCAAGAAGTATCGACACTTAACCACCTTTCCACCTACGGGGACTTGCGGACTCGCGAACATACAATTTTGCACCTCCCATTCATATGTCCATCTGAGAAGTCTTAACACTTAACCATTTTTCCATCTACATGGACTTGTAGACTATCTCACTTGCAGATGTACAATTTTGTACCTCCCCTCCATAATTCTGTCCGAGAAGTCTCAACACTTAGATTATTCGGTGATTTTGTCAGGTTCGCAGGTTGGCGGAATCGCAAACTCATATGAGTCCCTTCCTCTTTTCTTACACTCAACACTTAGATTATTTTGTCAGTTTGTCGGGTTTGTGGGTTGGCGGACTCGCGGCCCCATTCGTCTCACCTTTCCAACCCTTAACCTTGACAGGGTTCCACTCCCTATTACCTTGACCAATTACAGGCCTCCATGTGGATTCCTCGTACATGTAGGCTCTTTTAGTTGGCGTGACATCAACATAACGTTAGCATGTTGTCATCCCTCTTCTCGTCAACGTCTACAGGCTTCCACGTTGATCAACGACCAAGATCACATCCTAGATGCACTTCGATCAACAATCAAGATCTTTGAAATTTTTGGTCTGATGTCCAAGGCTAAAACGGATGGTCTAAGACATAGTTCACCCAAGGGCATGCGCTATGGCCCACCAACAAATCAACTGTTTCCATTCACATGCTGACACTTATCAACTTATGGACACATCGACGTTCCAGGTCAGCGTGGTACATCATGCTGACATTACCTCTCCCCCAAATATCGCTTAAACGAGACCACCATGATCTATGACAAAGGTTAATTTTGGGTTAATCCCCTAATAACGGTTCAGATTAACTCGGGTGAATTCTCTACATGCATGGCAACCTACTCCGACAAAGGGTTCGTATCTAATCGCTTCATCGATCCAACGACTGTGATTCCTTCGAGCTCAAAACGTGGTTTTTCTTCCGATTCAAGACTTAGAAAATTCAAGGATTTTTATTTGGGCTCTTTCCCTTATCCACAACAAGCAAAAGCATGTCATCTAACACTAGAATGAGCATTCGAGGTCCCAAGACCCCACCAATTTATCAAAGGGGAAGAACATATAGCTTACGACCTTCTTTGGCCTCTCATACATAACACGATCAACAATTCCTTTTGACTGTGAAAGTGAGTTATATCACCTTCTTGGGCTCAGTACCTTACACTCAACTAATAACTTATAATGCTAGTTTCCATTCACAGACTGCCCATCACAACAATGGATTTCCCATCATGACAATGCATATATATATATATATGGGAACCATAAAATTAAATTCATTTTTTTTTATCTCGGAACATTATAGAACGCTTGTATTCAGTTGTACAAGGCATTGTAACACACCCAACCCCTTAAGTACCCTTTTAAGGGATGGGATATAAATTTTTCGCTTTCCTATAGCTTCTTTGAGTTCCTCGGAGAGAGGCACCATTTCCTTCTACTCTCTGAGAGCTTTCCAACGACCAAAAGCTCATCCAAAACTGAGTTTTCGTTCGAGAGTTAACGCCTTCTGAAGTTTTTGGGGTGTCATTGGCCAATGGCCACCCCCTTTGCCACGTGGCTTCATTTTCCTTGTACCATCCAACATGGCATGGACTCAACAAAGGTTGTCATCCTTTAGCGATGAGATGGCCACTAGAGGGGCGGTTAAATGGAATGTTCCTTATGCCTTCGCGATTACTGGGCCTTCGACCCTTCGTCCTTCCTGTCCATGTCTGAAACATTTCTGGAGTCTTGATGTCCTAGAGTTCCCTAGCACTCTTGCATGTATGGTGGAGATCAATCCACAGTTAAATCCAATTGCTAAGATTCTCCCTCGTTCGATGCATAGGCTTAAGGGATTTCAACGTTCAGAGCTTCGACGCTCCAACATTGAACGCCCTTTTCTCTACTTGCATATCCTCCAGATTCCTGAAACCCAATAATCCGACCACGTGGCTCCAGCCTTCGGCCCTATTGGAGTATATGTTCTAACACACTAAGCCTCCTGAAGTTTCGAACTCCCAAACTCCTGGGGTCCCATTAGCCATTAGGTCAAACAACTATGCACCAGAGGGGACATGTGAAAAAAAATGGAGATGACATATGGACCAATCGACGGGTGACACTTGCCAAGATCCATTTGGTACATAAGGTCTGTGAAAATCATGAATCAGGATGACACGTGGCACGCTGAACATGGGTCCACGTCACCCTAGGTGACATCAACGTGCCACGTCACTTCAGACTGACAACCTCCAGGATCCTCCAACCTCTCCTAGCTGCGAAATCACCCGGAGCTCTGAAGTTCGAACTCCTTCCAACAACCTCCCAATACACTTTTATCCCACGGTTGAGACCAGTCCATGTAGATCCCTAGATATACGACCTTTGTTGCTTCACGACTTCGGCTTTCGGGGCTTTGGTTGTGTAGATTCCTTTTTACTCCCGGAGTGGTCAACGTCGAACTGACCACGGTCTAGATTAGATGGTCAAGAGAGGCCCCAAAGCTTTTTTGGATCGACGGTCTTCATCGCTTCGTGACTTTGACGTTCGGGGGACTCCACCCGTTTAATACTCTTTTTCTCTCGGAGTAGGTCAACGTCGAACTGACCATGATGTAGATCCAATGAAAGACATTTCGCAGAAGACAAGGGTGACACATGGCCCAATCAACAAGTGACACGTGTCAAGGTCTATTTGACACATAAGGTATATGAAAGTCACGAATCGGGGTGACACGTGGCACACCTACTATGGGTCCACATCACCCTAGGTGACATCAGCATGCCATGTCTCTCTGGCCTTCAATGCTCTGGAGATATTCTCATTCACCAACATGTCGAACCTCCCGGAGTAGGACTTCGTCGGAGTACTTTACGTTATCCTTTCACTAGGCTTGATCTAACGGTCTAGAAGGGTCCCGAAGGATCCTTAGATCCAAAGTCCATGTTACTTCGCGAGTTCGGCGTTCATAGGTTCTGATTGTTTAACACCTTTTCTCTCCCGGAGTAGATCAACACCGAATGACCATGACGTAGATCCAACAATCAAGGGAGATCTTGAATAGCCTCAGATCGACGACTCACGCTACTTCGCGACCGAGGAGTGGATCGATTTTTAACAAGGGGATGAATCCCATGATAACGGGTAAATGAATTCCAAATGTCGGTCAACTGTCAAGTTACCATTCCAACAGATCACCTTCAACGCATTTGGACATTGAAATGTTCATTCACCCCGAAGCTTTGGACTCCCGGAATCCCGAACAACTTTGCCCCTTTTTGAGTGCAGCGAAGGGTTCCATGGACCTGGTCCTATGGAACTTTGTCAAGCTCCAAAGGTTACACTCGTAACTCGTAGCCAAGATTTGATTAAGGTCGTGGGCATGAGCCCATGGCCTCTTGGATGACTGGTTTGAAGGAAGAGCCTTCCATTCATAGAACTTATGTCCTAAAATAGGGAAACATATTTTCAAAGGATCAATAGGACTGTAGCAGTCCCATAGAGTCTACTCTGACTCTAAAACTGTGAAGTTCATCCTTGGGGAAACACCTTGAGGATTTTCCAACCAGCCTAGGGGCCAAACTTGTCATCTTACAACCATTCAAATGTAACATTTTACAGACGAACAATAAGCATTATTACCATTAATTTCATGCGAGGCACAATTTATCACAATTACAGACATTCAAATCATGCGTTTCAACTCAAGTACACAGGGTATATGAAGTACTTATCTATTACAAGTTGCATCCAACCAATTGACTGTGGGTATTCGCCTTTCCACCCAACCGCAGGCTCAAAGGCATTCATTCTTTGCACTCTGGACACCCCTATGCCAAGCCATGATATCACTAGGGAACTTTTGCAGTTTCTTAGAGGTTCTTTCTATGTCACGACCTCTGCAAGGTTTATCAAATGCTCCCTCAGCATCAAGCTCACGACTTTCTGCTCAGGTCATGTTTTCTGCAAACTCTCAGAGATCCTTTCTCTTGTTCTCTCCAGTAACCAGAACAACTTCATCTTCCAGATCTTCTTCTCAGCTGGAGAGCCTCTCGTGCTCTTCTTCTTTCTCTCTACATATCCAGGTTGTACCCCCCCTATGGGCATGGTCTCCTTCTTGTATGCTTTCACATCTACTCTTACACGCCTTTTTCAGAAGGTTCTGGACCTGTCATCTTCCTTTTGTCAGTAGGAACTCTGGTCAATCTGGGCCTACAGGAAACTGCACTATGTGGCACTTCAGGCTAACATTTTTCTATCTCCTCAGCCAGACCCTCCATGCTTCCACTCATTGGGGTAGTTGATTGTTGAACCACCAGTCCTTTTCTCATTAATTGATTTTTCCTTGGGATCAGGATGAGGCTTATTATTTCAATAAAGAGAATTTGGGGTCAATTTGACATAATGAACCCTCTCTACAGTTTCCTCACTCTTTCCTCTAGTGATATCATGGCCAGTGCTTCAAGGCTTCACCCCGACAGTCAGTTATTGGCAATCTAAGCAATAATAGATTTACATTGCTCACATGGAATAGCATGGTGATCATAATTAATGATTAATTACAAGCTGGGGAAAATAGGGGTATTACAGGCATGCACCATTCTTACCATCCTACCATCACTCAAATGAAAGAGTTTTCTAATACAATAAGCATCATTACTACAAATCAAGTATGTAAATTTATAGCGCAAGTACATGCATTCAATAATGCATTTCAATTCAATTACACAGAGTCTATGAAATACTTATCTAGTTACAAGTTGCAACCAGCCAGTTGACTGTGGGTGTTCGCCTTTCCACCCAACTATAGGCTTAGATGCATTCACTCTTAGCATTCTAGCCACCCACGTGCCAAGATATGATGCCACTAGAGAATCCCTCTCAGGTTATCAACAAGATTTGAAGGTCACTGTCCTTCACTCTACTCTTGGTAGAGATTTTCCCTTACACCCACCTAGCCCATGCCTCTTTGAGGTTTATTAGATGTCTGCCCAACATCAAGCTCGCGACTCTCTTAGCTCAAGTCAGGTTTCAGGTCTTCCATGTTCCATCTCGGAACCCTTCTACAAGTTCTATGATCCCTCTAATGCATGCACTCTTGCATTCCTTTCAGCGACTCCCTTCCCTAGTGGCCCGACCCTTCTCCAATTCTCTCCTTGTGCATATATTGACCACACGAATGGATTAGGGAGGTTCTCGGCCCGTCCTTTTGTTTCTTCTGTCAAAAGGAAGCTCATGGGTCAATCTTGGGGACCCGTGGTGATATTTCCTATTGTCCTCTAGCTGACTGCTTCCTATCCCTTTTGACAACCCTCCATACTTCCATTCATTAGGGTGGTTGGTTGTTCAACTACCAACCTCACTCATTAACTGATTTTTCTTGAAATCAGGGCTAAGGGAAGTAATATGAATAAGGTTTTAGATCCTTTAGTTTATTAGGGACACCTGTCATTCCACCAGTGATATCATGGCTTGTACTTTAAGGCTTCACCCATCAGTCAACCGTCGATGTTTACAATTGAACAATAATACATTTACAATATTTCCAATCCATTGCATGCCAATCATAATTTATAATTAAGTACAGGCCAAGGGAAATAGGGGTGTTACAATCCCCTCCCCCTTAAAGGAACACTGTCCTCGGTGTTCTTCTCAACAACACTTGCCATGACTTCATCTTTCAATTGCTTCAACATCATTTTCCTTTTCTTGGTCTAGTCCTTTCCCAGACTCTTGGCATTTAGCATATGCCTACGACAATTTCAAACAACAAGCATGTCAATTCATCATGCCATGCATAAATTTTTTATTAATGTTTGTAACTCAAGAGAGAATTTATAATCATCATAATACTTATCTCTGTATTTTATGGATTTGCATCTATATGGATGTCTCATTAACCTGGCTCACTATTTTTCTTGACATACCCATTGTGTCCATGATCAAAATCAACATATTACAAAAACTATTGGAGTCTCCTCTTCCTTGCGGTCACTCACCCTCCAGGCCTAGGCTCAGGCATCCCCTTCTCTGCTATACAGTCCCTCGGGTGATCCATCTTGTCTGCCAAAGCTTTCTCGCACAAGAAGAGTTTCAAAGACTTTGTTGAGTCTTACAGCTAAGGCATCCCTCACGCTTGCTCTGTCGAAAGCATCTCTTCGACCCATGTCACTGTGACACATCATTCTATGGGAATCATGTCTTATCACAGGGTTCTCATGTCATTACAATATCTCTTTTCCATGCTTTCCATCTTTGACAACCATCATCTATCTTCCTTGGACAGATTTTCTATTCATCTAACCTGTATCACATGCATACAAAAATTCGTGAGATGTTATCATCAATTTTAATTGAATTTTGTTTCAAATATGTCACCACAAATTTCAAATTTCACATTTTCATTTTCAGATCTGTTCCACATAGGAACCAGATCCTACAAGCAAAAGATTTTTTTTTCATGGTAGTTTGGCTCTTTCATAACCAACAAGCATTGGTCTTCTTTATGGGCTTACAACACAACCATGTCCAAGACCTTTCTTCCTCCAATTTCCTCTTCAATCAACCAACAAATTGTTAGTTCTCATGCACATTATATTTTCATTTCACAATTGTAGTGGTTCACAAACAATTGCAGAGTTGTGCATACTAACAATCAAGTTAATTTACTCAAAAAGGAAATACCATTCCTTACACACGCATTACTTTTGCGTACCAAGCCTTTGAAAATGCAATCAAACAACAAAATGAATCTAATCAATGTGCCAATATCCATGGCCACATCCACACACACAACACTCTTGCATTTATTTTGAGATTATTACCTTTCATATTAGGAACTTTTCCTTGGTGGGTTGGAACTAAGCCACCCCTTTACCACATGGTTCCTTATACACATCTATTTTTACAACAGGATTGTGTTTTCCTACTTCAGAGGATCATGACCTCAAATAAGCATACATGAATCTAAAATTTTCACATGAATGCATTCAAGCATTATTTCTTCATTGGTAACCAAGGTGCCAACGTCCATGGCCACCCAATTTCTCTCTTTACCATGCTACAACTTCGATAGAGTATTGGAAGGTCCTCCTTCCATAATGGGTAGTCCATTACCTGCCCTCTCATGCAAACATGCATTTCCTTAATGCATTACATCATCATGCTATCTTTGAGCACTTTTGTTCCCAATTAGTCTTTGATTGGGCAATGTATTCATGACATATATGTGTTCATGCATTTTTCCAAGGATTTTAATCATCCTTGGTTGTCAAAGGTTCACACATCCATCATGCAGTTTCTTCTTCCTGACTCATACCCTACTTGGGTATCAATGGCATACGACAACCATTTAGATCACGTGCATGCCATCAAAACATAGACTATTTTAGAAGGGATTATTACCCAAATCCCTTTTACCTCTCATGTCACATGGGCACGAAAACTTTATACCTATTCTGGATGCCAGCACCTTCTCTGATATTCCCTCTTCAATGGTGTTCCCTGGGGGCTTTTAAAATCCCTTTCACAGTTTTCTTTTATCAATAACCTTCTTGCATTCACCTTTGTCTAAGGTTGTTCACTATTGGCAGTTGTCCTTCCCTAACAGTTCCAATATTTTCTACACATGACATGCATCATCACATTCACATTTTACATTAGTTGTCATGTAAAATCAAATGCATGTACCATATCATTTATTTCAGTAAAACATTTTCATATATGCCTTAGCATATCTATATGCACTCCATCACATTGTCCCCAATATTTTCATGAGTGCAGTCACAATCAAATTTGAGTTGCAGCTCTCAATATTCTCATGCAAAAATATCTGCCTTCATCAGCATATCGGTTTCTCGTATCGGAGAAACATAATAGACAACAAGAAAGGAGTTAATGTATTCTCCCATCAGGGAACTTTCGGCTTAGCTGAATTAATTTCAAGGCCTCGTTGCCTTCACACACTATAGCTCAACCAAGCTCATTCATTTAAACACATTATGTATTATATATTTCAGTTACTAGCTATACTTATTTTCACATTAGTCCTTTTTAAGCATACAACTCTGTCTTATTATTCAAAGTTTCATAGCGAGAGAAGTATTAATCCCTTTCTCCTTCTTTGCTTTTACAATTTATCCCTTATGGGATCTGCTTGTTCTATATATTGAGCAGTCTTAGTCATGTTCACCTTGACCTTCTTGGATAATTCAACATGCTACATTAACAAGTTTCTTGTTCATAATGAATCATGAACTTGTGCATTTCGAACATATCCCAACCAGAGATTAGATTGGTCCTCATTCGTTTGCATGTCTTGGTACCCATGCATGATATTTTAAAATGTAGTCTAAGATTCTTATATAAATAGGTTTTGCAGCCCGTTGTCCAAATTATCAACAGTCATTAAGGTTATAGATCTGTTCTCCTGGCATATTTATTTACACAGTTCCTCCATAAGAACCCCTTCGACACACAACTCTCTAGTTGCATATCAAAACGATCTGACATGACCTCAATTCTTGAGTTCACCTCAGCTTCATCATTTTAGAGTTCTATCCAATATTCCTCAAGGAATATAAGCTTGCACTTTCATTGTGCATTTCAGATTCACATATTCAAACCCATATCTTTAGGTTATCAACTTGCTTTCAAACTGTTCTTTCATACATTTAACCACATGTATCACCGTTCTGTGTGTCAACCTTAGGCACACTTTGTATATTTCTTTACCAATTATTTTAACTCATGATTAATCACAGTCATTCTCATGCAATCCTTAAAGGCATAACCATGTTAACTTTTATCATGACAACAAAGCCTCTATGCTCCTTTGCTCTCTCATCAATTTATACAAACTTTTCCTAAGGAAAGGAACACATCCCCCTCAAGCTATTATTTCATCGAGACAAGTCAGACCCTTCCAACATAGGGTCAACCATGCATCCATGACATTATTTATATCTAGCAAGTACAAATATTGCCTTACGTTTCACTTATTCAGACATTCATATCATACTTTTAAGCATGTATATTTATATTTACATATATGCAGGTGCATCACTTGCACCTTTTTACCCAATTCATTCGTATTGATTTAACATTATACAGTTTTGATGAGACTTTACAATCACTTACACAATCAATCTCATCAATAAAATCATAATCATATTGTCCTCTTTACAAGATAACGACTAACAAAAGGGTCACTTTTGATCTTTGCTCTCTTGGCATTTCATCTTAGCTCTTTCTGAGGAATTTCCTACTTCCCCAAGTTATCATTTTAACAAAATACTAAAACCCTTCATCATAGGTTCGGCCATACAACCATGGCATTATTCAGTCCAGGCAAACATACTCCTTTCCTTACTTCCCTCTTACTTAGGCAGTCATGTCATGCTTTCAAGCATATAAGTATATCTATGTATGTATTATGCATGTGCATTGCTTGCACAATTTTATATTGTTCTTTCATGTTTATCTAATATTAGTATCAATCTTCTTTAAAGAGAAATTATAGTCATCTACATGATATTCACATGACAAGTCTCGTAGACATATTCATAATATGTTTCCCTTTCCATATGACAACAACCAGCAAGACACCACTTTTTCCTAAACTACTATAAAAGTATGCAACTACCCAGAAATACAGTATGGGGAATTTCAACAGTGCTCCAGGCAACATGACAACTAATAAAGCTTCTCTTCATGCCTCAAACCATTCTTGGTCAACAGACCTTTTTATCAAGGGAATCCTTTTTCCAGATTCCCTCTCACTACAACTTGAGCACACCAAGCCATATTGCTATGGCTACCATCTGCCTCTGGATGCCAATCTGACCCATTGGTCATCTAGAAATGTCCCAACACTTCCTTTACTACATACATAATCAACAATTTCACTAACCATATGATCCATGACCTCACCATATTTTACATCCAATAGCGAACTATAATATGCCTATATTCATGTTATACACATGCTCAATCTTTACCATATGCATTACAACATATCCTTGTGCCCCAAGCACTTTACCCATGCTTACAGTGTAGATGTATTCCAGTTGTCTACCATTTGTATTCACATGCACATACTTGTCCTTCGATTAATAGGTATACACATTCTCTTATTATAGTCATGAGCATCATAAACTTACTCATGTGTTCATACCTCTTTACGTCTCCCATTAGGTCTAGCAACAGTCCAAAGGAATCCTTTTTAATTGCTTAACTGGGTCATTCTCCAACAACCATTTTCATTCACTATAGGTCAAATAAACTGACCTTACACATTTTCCATCCGTCCTTTGATCATGAGGGATCTTACACATATACATGGTTTAATCTTTTATTAAAGTAGTAATTATTAATGCTACGGATTCTATCAGTCCATACCAATTTCCTTTAAGCACAAGGAATTTTCCATAAGGGTCTTAACCCTTATATAATCACCAATATTAATTACAAGATACTCTGCCTTCCCTAGCATATAGACATTATTATACTTAACAAAACAATCCAACTCATGCCCCTTGTCTAGACTCAGGCAACTTCATAACAAAATTTCTACCACCACTGCCATTTACATTCAGGTTTTACCAATAGTGCCTATCAACATATTCCTACTCCTGTAAGAGTAGTCATCATTTTGACAAAGGGACAATATAATTTCCCCTTGCTGAAATTCAACCAAGGTTTTCAAGTTACAATTTCAGTCTGCGGTCCTTCTCCTCATGAAGTTAATGCACATATAAACAATCCTTTAAAGGTAGAAACACCTTTCAACATGCTGACCTAAATCTTGATATATGAGTCCTAGGACGAATCTATGGCCCATCTAGTCCTAGTGTTGTAGTCGGCTCTGATACGACTTTGTAATAGACCTGACCCCCAAAGTACCTTTTTAAGGGATGGGGTATTAAATTTTCCCTTCTCTTAACAACCTTAAATCTTCTCTATCAGAGTTTCATTCTCTTTTACTCGTCAAGAGATTTCCAAGATCGGTAATTTCACTCAGAACTAAGCTTTGGAACGAAATCTATGATCTCCCGAGGTTCTTGGGTTTACATAAACAACATCTCTCTTACTGTCACATGGCATCCATGTGACATTTCGTTGTTCATGCCAACTGACGTGGCATCACCCGAGTATTGATGTTTTCTAGGAAGTCAAGTTGGTCGTGCTTGTAAAGTCATTGGACAAATTAGTATAAATAAAGGTGACGCCTTCCTCATTTGACACACACTCTCACATTGATACATAACACAAGTTTGAAGGAGAGTTGCAGTAGCAGCTACAACTGCAGAAGAAAGAAGGGCACAGGAGGAGGGTTTATCTCTTAGTGGTGCGCTGGTGGAGGCAAGACACTCTAACACTCTGGTGAGGGTGTGTTGCAGCAGTATTGTTGGGTTATCTCTTGTGGAGATAACTATTCTTCTTTGTTGGTTTTCTCTAGTAGATAGAGCTGGTTCTTGGCAAGTATATTCTCTATTAGAAAAGTTTGTTGGGTTTTCTTCCCTTGTGTAGAAGGGTTTCCCAGGATAAACTACTGCTTTATATTGTAGTATATGCTTAGCTCGGGGGAGGGCACGCGGTAGGTGGCGATGGTGCAACATCGCCTATGTTGAAACGAGCATGCAAAAAGAATATTAAATTGCTATGGTAAATATAATGTTAACGAAACTAATGAAAATTCAAAAGAATTGACCAAAAGTGTTGATGGAGGATCGACCCATTTCGTCTTTGAACACAATGAGAAAAGTGTCTATGCCATGAATCAGTCCAATCGTCGATGGACAAAACTTGTCAATGTGTTGATGGAAGAATTAACCTGAAATCATCGATGGGGAATCATCTCAAAATATTCGATGGGGAATCGACCCGAAATCGTTAATGATTTTTTTTTGAGAAAGAGCCGATGAACATATTGGCCCGAGTGTTGATGGGCATGAGAATGCAAAATTGTCGATGAACACAAAAACTTTGAACCGCCAATCCGATGAACAATCGACCCAAAATTGTCGATGAGCACACAGAATTCAAACATCCGATGGAAAAATCGACCCAACTCGCTGACGATAGGAGAATACAAGTCGCTGATGAACGAGCATAATTAACCATTTGGACACTTAGTTGATTTCCTTTTCTTTCCATTCATTTCCTAGAGTCTTATGGATGCAAGCTTCTACACCATGCTTGCGTCGTGCAACTCGATCAGTTATGATGTGCACCTTCTAATATTTCTTTTATCCTCTCATGTTTTGATTGTCCTCTGGTTAAATATTTTCAAATTCTGATTATAGAGAATCCAAATTACTGGATGCTCGTTCTTTGAAAACCTTCAACATGGAACCCATAATTCGGGTTAGCGACTAATGGAGATCCGAATAAATACTTAATGGAAAACCTAGATGTTGGATAGTACTTGCAACCTTGCCAATGGAACCATAAATCCGAGGTAGCATGGCTATGGTGATCCAGATGACCTTTTTGTTACAAGAGTCAGATGCCAGATATTGCGTTCGAGTGCTTAACTTATAACGAAACCATGGTAATGTAATTGTGTCAATCTGGGTATGCGGAAGTCAAGATAACCTTGTTATTGATTGAATTAAAAGTACGGACTAGTTACAATGAGACTTCAAATGCATCTGCTCCTCACTCTAAACTATATTTCGACCCATGTTTCCAGAGCTTATAGTTTATGCAACTCCAAGATCTAATCCACTATAATGATACAATGTAAATGCAAATGGATAAGACAACATACTGGGACATTTTGTACACGGGAATCTGGAGCATGTTTGTCTCTTATTCTTTAACCCACAAATCCAACTTTCCCTTCATACTCAAGCAAAATGGATTCATCATTTTACACATGAACAACAAAACATACATCTAGTCAACCCCTTTAGCCAATAAACTTGAAAAAATTCTCCACCCAATTCATGCAGTTCTTAGGATTTTAACTTTGAGTTGTAGGAGGTTTGTACGATACTTCCAAAAGGAAATAACTAGTAAGAGAATTACTATACATGCGAGAAACATGGAACATACATCCATTCCATTCCTCATGGATTTCTACACATAAACCATACAATTTCATAAATTGCATGAGCATATAAATCTAATAGAGCATAAAGAGGGACTTATTTGTTTATAAGCTATTGACCAAACCAATTGACTGAGGGTAAGCGGTTTTCCACCCAACCATAGGCTTTATTGCATTGATATCCTTCTACAACACGCCACCCCTGTGTCAGGCCATGATACCACTAGGGAAACTTAGTTTTTGAAGGGATTTAATGGATTTGAAGGCCACTCTCCTTCACAAACAGTCAAATGGTAGAAATCCCTTTTTACCCACCAAGCCTAGGGCCTTCACGAATTTCACAGATGCCTTCTCAACTGGTTACATTTTCACAAGGGAGTCCCTTCACTGCCTCTACGGTCCCTCAGTGCCCTCCCCTCTTAGTGCCCATTTCCTTGCCCAACCACCATCAAATCATGGCCCTGTTTTCCCAGGTGGGGTTCAGGTTTCTCTGCCTAGTTTCAATAGTCCAATTCAATCTTTAACAAGTCTAATTGCTTAGTAATTGACCTAGCTCACGTTTGACATCCCTTGGCACGATTTCTGACCACCAAATCAAGTCATCCTTTTCTGTTAAATTTCAACAATGAATCTAGTCACACTTTTTCTCTTTTCCTGCTCGTAGGTGCTTCCATAGCTCTGAGAAACTATCTCCATCACCCCTCCTATATACTCTCTTTTTCATTCCCCATGAAGGTTCATGATTTCCCTTCCTTATGGCAGAGGAATTCAAGTGTCAATCATGAAAAATGAGGTGGGTACTTGTTGTACCATTGGCTGAAATTTTTAAGTTGTCCAACCATCTCTCCATACCTCCATTATCATGGGTGGTTGGTTGCTCAACTACTAAACCCCCTTCATTAAATGATTCTTGGGAAATAGGTAGAGAGAATTTTAAAATTTAATTTTGGAAATTTGGCAATATGGATCTTTGGCGAAGGTTAGCTACTTGGCAGGCAAGGTAATCCCTCAACCCCTTCACCAGTTTCTGCTTGTGGTATCATGGCCAGTACCAGTGCTCCACCCTGCAGTCAACTGTTTTGTTTTATTTATTATATAAACAACAAATTTCTGATTGTTCATTATGTCCAGATCACCATGGCATGGTAATAATATCTCCATGCTAGAATAAAACTATCACCAATCATAATTTATTACAAGTTAATCAGGGGATTAAAATGGGGGTGTAACAATTTGGAGCTAGCATCTCAAATAGGTTTTTTGAAATATTTGGTTGAAATGACCTCTACCCTAAATCTCCCTTGGAGATTGTCTTGTCCCCTACCTTGGTCTCTGTGACCTCTAGGGCTTCCTCTCACTAATGGTGTTCTTTGAGTAATGAGGAGGAAATGGACATCATGCACACTCTAAAATAGGAACCAATGAACACTACTGGTGAATTTAACCCTATAAGCCAAATTGAAGTGGACATGTATTCTTAGGATGTAGCTTTCAAGACTCGGGAAGGCTTGAAAGTTGAAGTCCCCCATTGGTATATTTTCTAGTTTTTTTTCTTTGTTTGTTATGTTTTGTCGAGAATTTTTGTTTATGTCAAGATGTTTGACAATATATTTGCCATGCCTTCAAATGAAAGAATAGGGCAATCAAGTTTAGGGTATTTTTGGAGGATAGACTATGTCTTTTTGTTAGCAAGCTACGACAAGCTCTATATATTTTGTATTACAATGTTGTTTGGTTCATATGTAGCTTTTTCTAATATAAAATCCATCTGTTATTGTGAAAAAAAGCAACGTAGGTGAGTAACTTGTTATGTCCTTCTATAAGATGTCTTGATCCAGAGTTTTAGGGCCATTGGCAGTGCATGAGGAAGGAACATGGAAGTGGTTTGTAATGCTCTTGCTATTGGAAAAATTGTTTTTGCACTATGAAAATCCATGGGAAATGATCTCTAAAACTCTTTTGATTAATCTATCTTGATCCATGACAACCATTATAATTCTTGAGTTTCAATTGTATTCTATTCCTTCCTCTAACGGGTAGGTTTCTGGGTAGGTTTCCATCTCACTTGACATATAGGCTTAAGGAAAGCTTGTGGCTTTTGCCATTTTTCTTATAGATTTATGATGCATCTCCCACAATTTTATGTCTTTATTCTTGAACTATTTATCAAGTGAGATATAGTTCTCTGCACAAACATATCATTTTTTTTCCACAATTCCCTCGTAGTGTCTCCTCCTCCTCTAATTTGTCCTTTACCCAATGCAAAATAAGAGAGAGCATGACTTCCAACTTAGGAGAAGGTTGCAACCAAAGACTAATAACTCCTAAGTTCTTGTCAAAATTTCTAGTCTAAGCCATTAATTGTGTCTTGTTGGAAATAATACAATATTACCTCACCTCCAATTTCATAAATATAAGACAATGAAACCAAGCAACTCAACAATCAAAATACCATACACTAATTAGCCTATTCAAAAACGTGAAAATTACCTCAAAATATACATACAAACATAAGTGATACATGAAAAACTCATGCAATTTCCAAAAAAAACTTAATTTTCATAAAAAAGGTTATGTCCTTAGAACATAAGGACCTCAAACATTAAAATGCCAATAGGAAAAAGATGAATAGTAACCTTACAACATAATTTACAAAAGCAAGAACTTTACTTTTCTTTTGCAACATATCCACTTTCATTATCCGTATTCCCTTCAAAGGGTTGGAGAATATGCTAATATTCAAATAATTATAATAAAAAATGCTGCATACTATATGAATGTGTAATATGTAGCACGAAATAATAAATATTAATAAAATTATAAAAAATAAAATAATAATAAATATATAAATTAAATTGAAATATAAAAAATTATTTTTATTTAAATATTGATAAAATTATAAAAAAATTAAAAATAATAAAAATAAAAATTAAATTTAAATATAAAAAATTATTTTTATTTTGAATTTATCAAAATTAAGAGATGAAATTCTTAAAGATTTAAATTTCATGTTTTTACATCATAAAAATATTTACATTTCAATCAATTTGATCGGTATTAAATATTTATAAATTCAAAATTAATATTAATCAATAAATTTGGTGGCTATTAAATATTTATAAATTTAAAATTAATTTTAATCTTTTAAAAAATATGATATCTTTTTAAATATTTATGAATTCAATATTAAAATAATTATTTTTATTAGTCCCTCCCTTGTTAGGGATTATTAGTTCCTACTATGGATTATAGTAATTGATTCTTCTATTTTTCTATGGATTATAGTAATAGATTCTTTTATTTTCCATTAATCTGACATGTTAGCACTCTGTAATTTTTCAGGCTGAAGAAGAAATGGGCAGAGGTAAATACAAAACCACTTTGGAGTCAAGGATCTAGTCTTCCAAGAGTTAGAGAGGAATATCTCTGTATGATTTAGCTTTGTTTGCTGGGAGTTTTAGACTAGTTATGATAGCATAGGGTTTGGTTTTTAGATTGTTTGGTTGGAACAACCAGGGAGGGCCATTGGGCAATAGAGTCAAAGAAGCCCGATCCAATCAAGACAAGTTCTACAAAAAACATAACAGGGCAGGATAGGCAACTATGTTGGATTCTTAAGATTCATGAGTGTTTTGAAAAGAAAGGTGAGTGGATCAGATTATACCAGAGCAATTAAGAATTATAGAACTAACCCTCAAGCATAAACATTGAAATTATCCAAAGCCAGGAACAGAGTGCACATCAAAACAAATTCTATCCTTCACTCTTCTATTGAATAATTCAGATTGAAAACACATAAAATTATAACAGAGAAGGGAGAAACATAAACAAAGGCAGATACACTTCACCAACCTAAATGACAAAAGAATCCTGTCAATGTCTCAACCGTATTACTGAAGTTTTGAAAGAAAGGAGGCTCTGTGAGCTCTGCTACAATATTAATTCCATCCTCCAGAAAAGATCCCAACTGATCCACCCTTTTACATTTGAATTATAACAATATATAGAAAAATTATCCCCCAGGATCAAGAGGTCGAATTCAACAACCTAGCCAAAAATAGAAACAAATCCCTCAAAGTTCTGAACTGTCTGTCATGAAAAAAACGCCAGACTGCTGGAAATAAGGGTCAAATCAGACACTTGTATCTCCCAAAATATGATATCTGTGCAAAAAATGAAAGAGGTTATTGTAGATGAGTTCGTTCCGAGTAAAAACCTCTTTCAGTTTTTCCAAATTTATCTCCATCTTTATAAAACATCTCCCACAAAAACATGACAAAAACAAGAAAAACGAAAACCTGAAAAATAGTGCTTAGAGATGGATTCGATTCTCCCAATTCTTGATACCTGTGCAAACACTGAGAGAGGTAATTGTTCTTCAGCCCGTTGCAGAGAAAAACCTTTCTCGGTTTTTCAAAATTATTTCTAGTTTGCTCGAAAATGCTCTCGGAAGACAAGTGGTCAAACAGGGAAAAAATGATTTTTGATTTGGGGAAAGTGGTTTTTGGAGGGGA
>JASDQU010014487.1:10558-21461 GCA_032191745.1 Picea mariana
TAGTGAACAAATGTCTGGAAGGCTACCTTCGTTGCTTTGTCTCTGATAAATAAACAAAATGGTTCAAATGGTTACCCTTAGCAGAATGGTGGTATAACACTTTCTTTCATACTGCAACAACAATGACACCATTTATGGCACTTTATGGATACCACCCTCCTTCCATCACTTCTTCTCTAAAAGAAAAATCTAAGGTTCAAGTAGTGGAAGATCACATCGAGAATCAACAACAAGTTCTCCAAATCTTAATGGACAACCTGACCATGGCACAGAATCGCATGAAACAACAAGCAGATCAACATCGTAGTGAAAGAAGTTTTGAAGTAGGGGATTGGGTGTTTTTAAGACTACAACCATATAAACATATGTCCCTCAACCAAGACAAGAAGGATAATAAATTATCACCAAAGTACTATGGCCCTTATAAGGTGTTGCAAAAGATTGGTACTATGGAATACAAATTGGAGTTGCCTGCATCTTCACGAGTACACCCAGTTTTCTATGTTTCATGCTTAAAGAAGGTTATAGGCGACAAGATCCCAGTTCAAACTATATTGTCAGAACTTGATGAGGAAGGAAAAATCATATTGGAGCCTGAAGCCATCACTGACACAAGAATTCGCCAGTTGAGGAATAGATCCATTTCAGAGTATCTCATTAAATGGAGGAAACTACCAGTTGAAGATTCCACTTGGGAAGATGAGTCTTTTATACAGAAGCATCCAGAGTTACTCAAGTGTTTTGGACAACACTTGTCTCAAGGGGAGGGGCATGTTAAGCCCTAATATTGGCTCATTACCCCTTAATTGGGGCATATTATATTAGTAATGTTATTTTATTTATGTCGGCTTTAGGCCATTAGTTGTAATTATGCCTCCTAGTCTCCTATATATACCAAGCAGACATTTTCATTTTGAATCATCTTGTACTTGAACAGTTAAGTGGGGTAAAAGGAGATTTCCCCCTCGAAGAGGCTTATTATCTGAAATTATCTCTTTTTCAAGGCGTTGAGTACTTTTTCTGAGGTTTTTCTATGCTACATTGATATTTGGTTCTCAACAATCATTCTTCAATAGAATGATCTGAGGGCTCTTGTACCTTCCATTCAAATTATGGATGGCTTGATTACTCCAGTTTCCCATACACATGGTTACTTCATATTATACAAATGAGGATTGAATTTGTAGTGATCAATGATCATTGAATTAGTCCTTTATTGGAACCTGCACACGAACTCAACATTGGACCTGGAACCATATAGATTTCTAATAAACAGAAACTACAAACTCTATTAACACATGCACTTTAAAGAATTTCCAACCTGGAACATGAACTGAACCTGCAATTACTTGATTATCAAGTATACAAAGGTTACACACACAATGACAAACAAATATTTCCTTAATAATACTCGACACAGAGTATTCATTTCCTTCATCATACATACATTGTACATAGATTTACACAAGAATTCTAATTCCTTTCCTAGCCTGATTTTAACTCAATAGGCCTACCTATTTTTCATTGGCCTAATTCTCTCTAAAATGGCTAATTTCCTTGTGGCCTGATTTCCTATTCTGGCCAACTTCCCTTGGTCTGATTTTCTCTTTCACTGACAACCTTGAATGCCTCTAAGGCTTACAATTTTATACAAAAGGATTTTGAAACCATTTATTGTTCAGATCCACTATTTACTCAACAACTCGTTAAAGATCCTCTCAAATCCACAAGATCTTCTAACAAACCTAACATTTCAGATTCTCAAATTCTCATGAGATCTAACTTACTCTAGATCTCTCAAATCCTCTCAACTATCGAGATATCTTCTTAGAAGCACATCTAATTATAGAACAATCCACTCATACATTCTAGAACTCCTATAAAACTTAGGAAATTACAATAAAATTCCTTTAGGGAACTGATTCCCTAGGAAAATGAAACACCCCCTATGTCTAATCAAATGTACAATATTTTGGGAGGGAGGATGCTCCTGCATCACTCACCTCCTCTGAGAGTGAAGTAGTCACAAGCTCATCAAGAACCAATGTCTTCATAGTGCTTCCAATGGACATTACCAGGTTGCCTAATGAATCTGGCAAGTAACACAAAAGGGTCATACAACGATCCTTCTCATCTATATTCACTCCAATTGCGATCAATTGGGTCAAAATAATATTAAATGCAGTTAGGTGCTCGACTACATAATCACCATCACCCATTCTCAAGGCAAACAACTTTTTCCACAATTTTTTTTTATTGACCAAGGATTTAACCCGATGCAAATCCTCCAATTTCTTCTATGGTTTTTTCTTTAGAAACATTCAATAATACCAAATCGACTAAACAGAGTTTGATAAGGCTTCTTTCCTTACTCTCCAACACCTCCCACTCTTCATCTATCATACCAATGAGTTTGTTTTCAAATAATGCAACCCATAGATCTCGATCTACGCAAAGATAAACCATATTGGACTTCCACAATGCAAATTTAGTGCCATTAAACTTTGAACTGAGGTGATTAGGTTTTGATACCAAATGAAAGGAAATAGATGTGCAAAATACGTTTTCTACACTAATCCATGAGAGAAGAATGTGCAGAAATTAAAAACAAAACATTTGCAAAAACATGAAATGAACAACAAAAGATAAACACAATGATAACTTAAAACTCTTACAAAAAAAAACCCACACTCTAAAGAAAATTCAATGTATTATTCAACAAAAGTGTTGAGCTGTAGCCTAATTTCAGAGAAAAATTCAACGACATAACTTAAGTTAAAACCTAGTCACTGATTTCCTCCATCCATAGCATTAAATAAATAGGCATAAATAAAACTATAACTCACTTGGATTTTCATTTCTACTTGTTGTAAACCAGGAAGTTATTAGTGCCACTGGTCTCTGCCATTACTCTGCTGCACTACAACACTGCATTCTCTCCTTTCACTAAACATTGCAATATTCTCTACTCCACTATAACTCTTCTAGGTGTATGACACATCTATTCCAACAAGCCTCTCTGTAACTACTATATGGAAACCGACACAACACTGGCCAGCCACGAGAAAGGAATCATAGTGCAAACCAATGTCATAAACATTAATAATATCAGCAAGAATCTGTATATACAAGACGTTGTTATGCTTACCGAGGACGAGGCGGTCCTGCTGATTCTGATGCCATCGCCAATCATGTGTGTAAATTTACTAAAATCTATCGAAATATTCCCTCCTAAGTTGGGGTTTCGTTGCGTTTTCTCAGATCAATTCAGCGCACCAGTGAAGAATCGAATGTTTACAGGGAGGAGCCCAATCGACGATCCCAATTGGGTCGATTTCTGGTGGAAAGCATGCGGCATCGAAACAATTGTGTGAACCAGCTCTGACAGTAACATCTTATATCCATATTTTCCCCTCTTAGCGAAGACTGCATCTCGTGGAATTCCCTGGTTAACGAAAATAGTGTTCAGAGTGATGAATATGCCGATGATCTAATTTTATCTACCAAGGGAATCAATCAAAGACAGGGCATCAACGCGAGGCCCCAAAATCTTCAATGCGCGTTCAACAATACCATGGAGACTTCTGTGACAGTGTCTGCTCAAGATATTTTCTGGTGCCAGTAACTGGAGAAATGCCTCCGACCTGTGCTTGTTGGTGCCAAAGTCACTGTCAGGTTAGTCCGTAAGATCAACCGTTTCCAACTTCCTTAGATAGCATATTACCACCCCGACCATATAATTCCCATATTGAAAAAAGAATCGAGAAATCTGCAGCTATGCGCCTGCACCATGGTATTCAATGGAACGAAAGTTCTCAAGGAGTGGATCATTTATCACTCACACTTGGGAGTGGAACAATTTCATCTACGACAACAACAATATCGATGACAATTTGGTGGAAATAATAAAATTTTTGGTCGATAGTATATTTGAGTGGTTGAATTTGTATAATCTTAGTGTTTTAGGAATTTTTCACCAAGTTAAATTTATGAATTTATTTATGTATTCAGAAATATAATTTAAACAACAAAAAATTATGATTTCGTGTAGAACAGTACAATCTCTTATAAAAAATATTAAATATGAAAAATAATATTAGAAATTAATATAATCTATATTTTGAAAATTAAAATAATATAAATAAAGTTAAAATAAATATAAATAAATTTTAAATAAATATAAATAAATTTAAAAGTAATTGGTTTGTATTTGTAAAATAATTTAAATATAAATAATAAATTTACATAAATTTAAAAGTAATTGGTTTATATTTATAAAATAAATATAAATATAAATATAAATAAATATAATAATATTTTTATGTAAATATTATATTTAAAATATTGTATTTATGTACACATTTGGATTTTTTTTTTAAATTAAAAAGATACGATATCCATATGTGCTAGATATTCCAGTTACTTTTATTATGAAAATATTGAATATGAGTAAATAATGGTGGAGATTAATCTAATCCATATTTTTTTTAAATTGAAATGATAAAAATAAGATTAAAATAAATATAAATAAATTTAAAAATAATTGATTTGTATTTGTAAAATAAATTTAAGTTTAAATAATTGGTAGATACTCTAGCTACTTTTATTATGAAAATATTGAATATGAATAAATAATATGAAAATATTGAATATGAATAAATAATGGTGGAGATTAATTTAATCTATATTTTTTTAAAATTGAAATGATAAAAATAAGATTAAAATAAATATAAATAAATTTAAAAATAATTGGTTTGTATTTGTAAAATAAATTTAAGTTTAAATAAAAAATTATTTACATATTATATTTATAATATATATTTTTTTAAAGGAACATATTTATAATATTTTTATTTATATATAAATTTAGATTTTATTTATTTATTTTTTTTATAAAATTATAATAATAATTTGATATAGATATTTCAACTACTTTTGTTACAAAAATATTGATAAATAAATAATGGTAAAGAAATTATTATAATCCATAATTTAATAATTAAAATACAAAAATATTGATAAATAAATAATGGTAAAGAAATTATTATAATCTATAATTTAATAATTAAAATATCAAAATGAGGTAGAAATTTAATCTAATGGCTCTCTTCATAAAATAGATATAAATAAATTTAAAATTAATTGAGATGGAAAATTAATTTAATCCCTCTCTCCATAAATTTAAAAATAATTGATTTACAAATCATAAAATAGATATAAATAAATTTAAAAATAGTTGAGGTAGAAAATTGTTTTAATCCCTTTCTCCATAAATTTAAAAATAATTTATTTGTATTTATAAAATGAATTAAAGTTTAAATAAAAAGAGGTATAATAATATTTTATTTGTGTATAAATTTGATTTTTTCTTTTTTATTTCTTTATATAAAAATATGACAACAATATGATGTAGATATTTCAACTACTTATGTTACAAAAATATTTAATATGAATGAAAGTGGTTTAAAAAATATTGAATATGAATGAGTGGTTTCAAAAGGTAACATATTGATTAGGGATGATATTTGCTAATAGGTTATGAAAATTGAAAAACATTTTAATAATCTCAACTAGGATGATGGCTAAAAATTAAACAAAATTAAGCAAGTCTTCCACAATTATTTATAATTAGATTAAATATTTTTACTAATTAATATTTTTCACCTTAAAAATACCATTTATTAATAAATTCTTGATGTGGTAAGTATGTTTTAATTCATAATGATAAGCATTTTTAATTAAAAAATTTGATCTCTGGTCTCATGGAGCGCTTGCATGCAAGCCCACCTAAGCCCCTTCATGTCACTAGTCACTACTTTGACCCTCATTGGAAAACCACCTAGTCCCTTATAATGCGAGTGACTTTGGTTGATTATGGAACCACCATCATGCAATGCCATTAATTAAGGAGGTTTCAAGGTTTTTATAACTTTAATGGGTTTGATGGCAATGGGAAAAGACAAGCTCTTGGGTAAAAAATTGGCAAGGTCCAGGCCTTGCTCTCGAGGTTTCATTCTCTATCGGTTTTTGTAATCTCTCCAGCTGTTTCATTCTCTTGGTTTGTTTAGTTGTTTATTTCTCTATTTGTTCTTGTCCACTAGGGAGGAGATACAATGGTGAAGTTAGAGGTGGCTCTATTTATTCTTGTAGCTGAAGCGCCATCCCTCCTCTCCACCCAAGCCTATCATCAATTCTCTCCACTAGTGGCAATTCTACTCGTCCTTCTAACATCCTTAACCACTGCAATTAGTTTATCATGAAGAAAACTAATCAAGGTGAATGTCCTAAATCTAGTAGGAAAGACCATGGACGAAGCTCCAAACATAATGCTAAAACCCACCCTTACTAGAAAACCACCCATTGCATAACTAGGGCCCAAGTGGATGTAATGAAAATTGCAAAGAACTTCCATTGCAGGTATGCTTAGGATGTTAAGAATGAGGTTGTTTTTTTGGATCATACTATTTGTCAAAAAAGAAGGAATATCTCCAATCTTCAATTGGAAGCAATTTTTAAGGAATAGGTGCCAAACACCAATTTATCGAGGTCTAAATGCACCAAGGTTTTTAAACTCAATGAGATTTATTAGCTCAATAAGGCCTTCATTGTCTAGGTGGAGGGAGGAGGACAACACCAATATATTATGTAGAAATTGAACACTTTAGACAAGAAATTTGAGGTAGATTGCAAGCAATTCTTTGATATAGAGTTCAGGGTTTCAAACCACATAGATTTTCATGATGATATTGAAGCAATTGTTGGCCAAACTCAAACTTCTAGGGGTACACCATCCAATCCCATCAAGCCCAATGAGGACCCAAAAAACCCTATAGACATATTGAACTTGTAACCCCCTTATTGATTTCATAAGGGCAGCCTTTATATCTTTCTCTAATAGATTTAGTAGGTATATAATAACTTTTTTTAGATTTATGTTTTAATCTCTCTTTTATAGTTTAATCGATAATATCATTTTGCTATGTCTTTTTGAAGGTGTTGTGAACCTGCTTTCTCATGGGACACCTCACAAAATTTTTATGTATACTCTTCACTGTGATAAATTAATATAAAGCTAATTAATAAAAAAAAAAAAAACACTTAATGTACAGAGTGAAAAAATCAATGAGTATCTCACGACTCTTAAAATGCGCTACACCACTTAACCTTAAATGTGAGCATAAAGAATACTACACATGGTTTCCAAAAAAAAATATTAAACTCACCACTTGTTAAAGCACGAATGAGATAATACGTTAATAGTTGTATTTTTTGAAAAGTTGTTTAGAATTGTCCTTTCATATACCTACCAAGCGCACAACTACTTGATGGGTTTTGAACCAAGTAGCAATTTTAATAGATATTTAATTATAAGTATAATTGATTGATTATAATTGATATAAGCTTAATATTTAAAAAGTAATTAATTATTTTATTATAATTAATAAAAACTAATTATGTTAAATATAAAAAAAATTGTATTTAAATAAGATTTGAAAGGTTATTAACTTTAATTAATTAATGGTTTTATCAATGGTGATTATTTGGAAAGTTTTAAGCCAATTTAATAGAAGGTTGATTATGCTAACATTAAGTGTATTCAATGGTTTGAGGAGAAATACTATGATTGCGAATGAGAGATTGTCCATTTAAGAAGTTAGGGGGTTTTATGTAAGGAATATTGTGATATTTAAATAAGATTTGAAAGGCGATTAACTTTAACTAATTAATGGTTTGACCATGGTGATTATTTAGAAAGTTTTAAGTCAACTTAATAAAAGGTTGATTATGTCTAGATTAAGTGTATTCAATGGTTTGAAAAAAAATACTATGATTGTGAATGAGAGATTGTCCATTTAAAGTTTTAAGCCAATTTAATAAAAGGTTGATTATGCCAACATTAAGTGTATTCAATGGTTTGAAGGGAAATACTATCATTGCCAATGAGAGATTGTCCATTTAAAAAGTTAGGAGGTTTTGTTTAAGGGATATTGTGATGTTTGTTCATTCACTATTTAGATGGTGATTGAGGAAATGTTTAATAAAGTAGGTTAATTGTAAATTTTGATTGGTTTTTCGAATTTTGAGTAGATTTAAAATGGAGCAAAGTTTTTAAACAAAATTTTGTTGTCCATAAAATTTGTCAAATATGAAATTCAAATTATTTATGAAATTTTAAACACATTTTTTTTTATTAGTAGTCTTTTTTTCTAAGTTTTGGTTTTTTTTAGGGTATTTTTTATGTTTACTTTTGTTGGATCTCCAGATTTGAGTGGCTAAGACTATATAATTGGAGTGCCCACCAATTCAAAAAAAAAAAATGAAAACCTAAAATAATTAAACAACACCTATTTTTTATTTGAAAAAAACACTCTATTATAAAATTAATCTACTCCAATCTTATTTAACAAAATTAATAATTTGATTCATAATTATTATAAGATTAATTTACTCCAACCCTACTTAGTTAACAAAATTATTAACTATTTAAGATAACTCCAATCCTACTTATTTAACAAAATTAATAATTTGGTTCATATGTAAACCTTTGGAGATGGGGTAAGATAATGTGATGGATTCGAATTCAATTTAATAATAATTCCTTATTCAATTTAATAATAATGATGCAAGATGATGTGATGTTTGCTTATTCGAGTGAATTCAATTGATATCATCAAACTTATGTCACGCTTGGCATTTACCAAACTTCGATGGTAATGTAAGTCTGACTCAGAATATTTGATCGAATTTGTGTAAATATTTTAATTATTTTTTAAAAATAATTTAGAGTTATATGATTTTTTTTAAATATTTTGATAAAAGTTTATTGTAATTGAAGAATTGTTTGTTTTTGGAGATCAAGGTTAAATGTTAGTAAAAGAATGTGATTTTAATTTTAAGGGATATTAGTTTATTAAAATTGTTTTTTAATTTCTTTTAATATAAAATAAATTAATTAATAGTCTAATAAGCAATAAAATTTGGTAAAAATGAAAATCTGCTTCATTTTAAGTGATTAGTTTAATAAAATTGTCTTTTAATATAAGAAAATAAATTAATAATTTAATAAGCAATAAAATTTGGTAAAAATGAAAAACTGTTTCATTTTAAGAGATATTAGTTTAATAAATTTGTATTTTAATATAAAAAAATAAATTAATAATTTAATAAACAATAAAATTTGGTAAAAATAAAAATCTGCTTCTTAAAAAGGACAAGTAAATCATTTCAAATACACTAATTTTTTTATAATAATATTGATTCAACTCACAATCTTAAAATCTTTGATTTTTAAAAATAATGATTAATCAACCGACATTCTTATAACAATTCATATACCACTAAACTTTTATTCAACAACATATATTAGCATACTTCAACTTCTTAAAATAAAAAATATAAACCATGCTCAACTTTCATTCGTTAACTTATTCCACTTCCTCAATTCGTTAACTTATTCCACTTCCTCACTAAACTACTCGAATGGCTTTTACATTTCGACCGCCGCCGCCGCCGCCGCCGCCGCCGCTCCGCCTCTCATAGTCGCGCTTAAAATCGGACGTTGACAAAAAAAAAAAAAATTAATATGATTTCCAATCCACCACAACACACGCAAGCATCTCATCATTCGAGCTGATAATTTGGTGAAGATATACTTCACAAGGAAATGAGGAGGATCGGTCATTTCAATTTTCAAGTTTAGGATGCCTCGGTACAGGATCCTTTTTCCTCTGCTCCTCTGCGCGATAATTTTGGGCTTGACAACCCATGAGATCTACAGAGGTGAATGTGTCCTTCAAGCTGTTTTACTATTTTATTTTAAAGAGTATTAGACTAGAAAATATTTTGTAGGATCTCATGTTTCGTTGGTTCAGGCTGTAAATCTTTAAAGTACCTTGCTCTTCTTGGAGCAAAAGCAATTTCTAATCTTCTGCTTTTATAATTTGGGCGGTTTGCAGTGGAATTTTCGGGTACCCCATCGGAAAATCGAAGCCTGAGAGCGTCTCTGCTTTTACTGTATGGCAGCCGGCACAACGCGGCACTGGCCAGGAACAAGGGAGGAATCGTAGCGCGGACCAAGAATCTGTATATACAAGACGTCGTTCTGCTTTCCGAGGACGAGGTAGTGTTACTGATTCAGATGCCATTGCCACTCAGTTCTGTAAATTCTATCTATATATTCCCTCCTAAATCGGGGCTTCGTTGTGTYTTCTCGGACCAATTTAGCGCACCAGTGAAGGGAATAGATTATTTACAGAGACGAGCGGCCGTCAGATGCCCGCTGGGCGATCCCAATTGGGTTGATTTCCGGTTGAAAGCAGGCGGGAACGGCACAATTGCGTTAACCAGCTCTGACGGGAACATCTTATACCCATTTTTGCCCCTATTGGCGGAGACTCTATGTCATCGTACCGTTAAGTGGAATTCTCTGGTTTACGAGAGCAGTGTTCAGGGTGATGAATATGCCGATGATCTGATTTTATTCGCCAAGGGAATCAATGAAAGGCAGGGCATCAACGCTAAGCCCCGAAATCTTCGATGTGTCTTCAACAATACCGTGGAGACTGCCGTAACGGTGTCTTCTCAGGAGATTTTCAGGTGCAAGCAACCGGAGAAACGCCTCCGACCTGCGCTTGTTGGTGCCAAAGTCACCCTCAAATCAATCCCTGAGAACAACCGTTTCCAACTTCCTTCGGTAGCGTATTACCATCCTGATCATATATTTCACATATTACCAAAAAAATCGAGGAAGCTGCAGCTATGCGCCTGCACCATGGTATTCAATGGAGCGAAATTTCTCAAGGAGTGGATTGTTTATCACTCACACTTGGGTGTGGAACAATTCTTCATCTACGACAACAACAGCGACGACAATTTGGAAGAAATAATAGAATATATGGCAGAC
>JASDQU010014487.1:36681-57934 GCA_032191745.1 Picea mariana
ATATATAGGTTGCGTGGGCCGGGCATGCCTCTCGCCAAACGGAGAGACCGAGTGAACCCAGCTCTTGGTCAATCTTGATATGAAATTATTTCTATTAGATGTGGAATTAAGTGTACCAAAATATCATGGAATATATTATATATTCATTTAGTGTAGTATATTATTATTTTAAAATACTAATTAAACTATTAATCCCGGCCCACACCACAAGACAGTGGCCATCGATTAATTTGATCATATTAATACATTTAAAAAAAATTGTGCAAGTTTAGCAATAAGTTGTGCATTTGTTTATTATTATTGTTATATTCTTAAACATTAAAACTCTTTGAAATTTCTTGAAATAGATATTTCAATTCTTCTTTACCACGAGCTATTGATATCACTAATTTTCCACGGGGTACATCATTTTCTTGAAATAGATATTTCAATTCTTCTTTACCACTAGCCATTGATATCACTAAGTTTCCACGGGTACATCATTTTTGAAATTAAAAATAGAAATGGAAATAGTTTTAAAAATAAAAATAAAAACCTTTATTCGTTTAGTGTTCATATTAGTGACACTCCAAGCTACCTTCTTCTTCTTCCTCTCCACTCTTCTTCCTTCGTAAGTGACTCTTTTCAATGATAGCATCCTCTCCTTCCATTTTCTTCTCCTCTTATTCATTTCTCTCTCCTTTTTTTCTATTCTTCCTATGTCTTTTCTTCTCTTCCTATTCTCTTCTCTATTTTTGTGTGATTAATTCTCTTCACAAAACTTATTCCCATTTCATTAAAGTTCAATAACACACATGTTAATATTTCAATAACGTTATTCAAATACGTATAAGAGCCATATGGCTCTTTCACCTTAACCCCACCAAAATTAAACATGTGAAAAAAAACATGTCAAGGGGACATGAATTGTCAAATGAGGAGGTAGAGATCCAATGGCCCAATGGTATGTGGATGGGAAAGGGGTTGACATTGTTACATGATCCAAGTTGTTACATGGAGGCATGAATTGATGGTGGAGGATAAGATGCCCTTGCATCAAAATACCAAAGTAGGAGAAGAGTGTGACCACATCCTAAGGTCACAAGTTTCTACTAAAAACTTCATTGTTTCTCCCTCCCTTGAGGTATATGCTGCATTTTGACATGCACATAAGAAAAATTATGCCTCTTTTGTTTTTTCCTCTAACTCCACACCTGAAACCACTTTCGATTTTGAACTTTGTTTTCGATGGATTTCTTACATATTCACAAACCCTTCTTTGTTGCAAATAAATTTCTCATGGAGTAATTCAACTTTGTATCCAACTCCGCACTATCCCTTGTGCCTTTTATCTTTCCAATTGCACTTGAAATCTCAATTACCTTTTCTTCCCGGGTCATTAACACAACCTTCCTTGCATACATGTAGCTACAAGGGTTTCTTCCACCATATCTTCCTTCTCTAGTGTGAAATCAATGACATGCACTACTTGGTTTTCTTCTTGAATGTTGGTTGCAAGCTCTTCTTCCTCATCTTCTTCCATGGGAATGCATTTAATGGCATGCTCATAATCACATTCAACTACTTTTGCATAAACACAAGGGTATTCTTCTACTTTTGATTATTTTAAACTCAACTTGCTTTCATTGTCTTTATTGTCTTTATTTTCTTCTTTTCTCATTCTACTTAGCAGTGTTGGCAGTCCATCATGGTGCCCTTCCTTATGTTCTCTTGTAGCCTCAATTTTTTTGTTTACCCCTACATACTCTTAAAACAAAAAGTGATCAGATAAAATGAGGACTCCTTCTAGATCCTCTTTCTGTCTCTTTGGAGAATTCATTGTTGCATTTGCAACTTTTAGCATTGGCTTCTCTTCCATTGCTCCCCCTATGACTATGCTCTATTTCAACACCCAGAGCTCAAGTTATGGGCTCCGCAAGATCAACACTCAATCACCGTCGATCAAAGTTGATGGGCAGATCTCAACCCTTGGATTGATTTTCATGCTTCCATTCATAAAATTCGACTTTTTGGTTAAAAATTCTATCCCACGTGCATTGGGATATGATATTCTTCATGATATATAATACTAAGTGTTTGATAACTTAGCAAGATACACGAGAAGAGAGAAAATTATGGAGCTAGGAGGATTCGACCCTTGAAAAAATGTCGAATAAAATAATAATTTTGGAATCCTGTTATCGTCCATCTCATGCCCAGTCATTGATGAATCATCCATTCATATACTTCCATGTGTCTTTGTAATAAATTTCCACGTGTCTCTAATAATAATATTCCATGTGTCTCCCTCCACGAGTTGTCATGTGTCACAATTCCATGCTTCCATGTGGAATGTTCTTATTGGTTCATGATTTAAAAGGGGAAAACTTTGGAATAATGGTTAAGTATGGGAAATCAGGCGAAAGGGTAAGTGAAGGGAAAATTGTAGGTAGTGGAAGTGAAGGGGGTAGTTTTTAGGTTGCAGGGATGGGTTGGCAGTTTGGGGAGTGAGGTGAATAAGGTAGTGAGAGATGATTGGTGTTCGCGAACCCGACGAGGATTGTGAGTAGTTCGAGGGAAAGGGGAGAAATATAGATGACGGGAGTGAGGGAGGAGAAATGTAGGCAGCGAGAGTGGGGGTGAGGAAGTGTAAGGAGGTGAGGGGATGTATGAGTCTGCCAATCTGTGAACCTGTGAATACTGAAAAATGAATAAGTATGGAGAGAGAGATGTTGAGTGAAAATTCTAAGTATGGTAGCATTGCAATATAGGAGAGGAGAGGCGAACATGATACTTAAAAATATTCTTCAAAATAGGACCTCTAGACAAGATCTTGAGTAACTTAGGCATACAGAAACAAATTTATGATCCAAAAAAAGCGCGGTGAAGCCGAGACTCGGGACTGCAGAGTGAAATTATAAATGTTCAAAAATGTCTTCTTTTGATATCAAGGGTTTTTATGAATCCAATAGCAGAAAAATAAAGATGACCAAATTTTGGTCAATAACTAGCTCCAACTGCAAGACAATGACCCCCTATGGGTTGCTGAGAACACCCGAATCTCAAGACCAATTACCTTCTCCGTTGGGCTATGGAGTCATCTTCAAAATAAATTCTTGTAATTCTTTTTCTTTCATAGAGTTCTCTTCAAAATTCAATACAAAAACTACCTTATTATGAAAAACTGAACTGAAGATAAGATCCTCTAATAAGTCCCTCAACCTACACACATTACATTAAAGCTACACTGCATCTAGATAAGATCATAAGGAACAACCTAAACACATGAGAATAATTTCTATAAAATTTAACTTAATTTTAAATTAATTAAAAACATAGACTTGGAAGATACAAAATCAAAAAACTAAAATACTAATTCTATGTATATGAAGACAACCATTAACTTATCAATCATTAACTAAGAGTCCATAGTAAAAAAAAATCATAAAAAAATATAATAAGAAAAATAAATAATAATACCAACATGATAAGGCACTAGCCATGACCCTTGTGAAGTGGATCCCACCAAAAACTCAATAAGTAACATGACACGGTTCATGTTACCCATTTTTAATTTATTATTGAATAACTAATGTATTTATTAATTTGTTTTGTGTCACTCCATTTTTTATATGGCATTTTAAGTATGATAACAATCTTTATATATAATTTCATGTTTAATATAGATTTGATATGGTCTAACATATAAATTTTGATATGGTATTAGGTATATATAAATTTAATTTTGTGAGGGAAATTTGGATACATGAAATATTAAAAATTAAACTTGACAATAGGATTTTCCAAGATCTCTATAAATTTCAATTTATTTCCTTAATATTATCCCTTTCCCATTTCCACCTACTTTATATATTACTATAATTTAATAATAATAAAGAATAGAGAAAATATAATTAAATATGTTATTATAATTTAATGATAAAAAAAAAACATAAAATTATATTTTTAAAACTTTGATATTACTTTACAATTATATAATAAAAATGAGAAAAATAATAAAAAAAACATAATTAAATATGTTACTATAATTTAATGATAAAAAAAACAATACAAAATTATATTTTAAAAAAAACTAAATAAATAGTTAAGAATAAATTCTACAATAGAAATCACCTAAATAATAAATACATTTTAATAACAAAACAAAATTGATAAAAAAATAATAGTATACAAACTTATATTTTTAAAAGTTTCAAATTACTCTAAAACTAAAACTGTATGATAGTGAATAAATAGCCATCATTATATTTAAAAGAGTGAATTTTGGATGAGTAATTTCATTTTCAAGTAACTTTCATAATAAGTTAAGAAAATATGATATAAATTTAAATAAGAAAAAACAAAATAAATAATAATAAGTTAGAAAATATGAAATAAATTTAAATAAGAAAAAACAAAATAAACAAATTAGTTATATATTATTTATATTTGTAAATAAATTTGAAATAATAATTAAATTATGAATTTTTAATAATATTAATTATGTATTAATTAAAAATAAAAATATTATATTCAAATTTATTTTTAAATTATTAAATATTTTAAAATAATTAAATTAAATAAATTATTTTATATTATAAATAAAATAGATTAAATGAAAAAAAATAATTTTTAATGTATTACAAATTTTATATATATATATATATATATATATATATATATATATATATTTAAATTAAAATAATATCAGTTCTATTAAAAAAATTCATAATTGTTAATCTAGATTTTAACAACTATGTTTAAACAATGATTAAATAAGAATTATTTTATTTAATACTTAATATCAACCATGCTCTTTTATTCAATATCAAATATACTAGTAGAACCTCTTACATCTTCTCACACCAATAGATGCCATTTATATAATTTTTATGTTTATTCTTATTATTATTTAGTTTTATAGAACTTATATATAATTAGAAAAATAAACAATTTATTTTAATTTCGTAGAATTTAAAATTAACATATGAATTGTAATACATTTATTATAAATTTAAATTAACATATTAATTGTAATACATTTATTATAAATTTAGTTTAATGACTTTTATAAATTCACTTGGTTTGACAAAAATTTTATATACTATTAAAAATATAATATTAAACAAAATACTAAATTGTGTCGATAATAATTTACTTTAATTTTAAAATAAAATACAAATCACAACCTTGCTTAAATTTTATAAATTTATATTTTGACAAAAAGTTTATATGCCATTAAAAAAATGTAATTAAAAAACACAAATGTTAAATTAAAATTTTAATTATGTTATTTTGTCAAAAAGTTTATTTGCAATTAAAAAATACAAATGTTAAACAAAAAGTTTATTTGCAATTAAAAAATACAAATGTTAAACAAAAGTTTTAATTATGTTGATAATAATTTGACTCAGTTTCATGTAATAATAAAGTAAATAAACGCCAAACAAGGTCCTAAACTATATTGATGATAATTTATCCTAATTTTTTTTATTTAAGATTAAGATGTTGATAGTATGTTTCTTTTAATGATAATTTATTTTAATTTTAAAGATATTCATCAAATTCCTTAGTTTGATTGTAACACCTCATGAAGAAAGGTCAATCATGTGCCCAAGTCTCGTGCACTCGATCACAACGAAGCCACCAAACGGATGGGCAAGGGGGATGCCTGACCCACCTTGTGAATGAAGTAATCGATTATGTGGACGAGCTTAGACTTCTTGGGTGCTCGTCGCACCAAGAGGAGCAAACCAAAGTTACTTGTGATGAACGTTGCGATGTGTGGTTGGTCAACAACGCGCGCAAATCAAATCGACGGCCACAAACGAAGGAAAAACCGAAGTCGACTCGCATGGGTGATTCACGATTGGTGAAAGTCCATGGGGGGTGCACCCATGGGGCAAGTCAGCCCAATGAAAGATGGATGGTGTGTTGTGGTGGAAAAGAGGGAGCGCCTGTTGGGCGCCCTTTATAAGCCAGAGAGAGGAAGTTATTTGAACCAAGTTTGGCAAGGAGGCTTGATTCGAGCAAGGACGCAGAAAAGGAAGGGTGAGAATTGTAGGCACCAAGCATGAAGCACGAAGGGGAGCAAAAATTTTCAGTTTTTGGTTGAGGTGACGGAGAAGGAGCACCCAAGGGCAGTTCGGTTGGTTTGTTCTTGTAACTCTCTTTTTTGTGTGGCACGAGTTAGCTTGTCACACTGGGATTTTATCTTTTATAAGGCATTGTTGGGTATTAGGCCAGTTTGGCTGCCCATGAACTAAGTTTCATCTTGTGTTGTTGTATGGATGCTTTCTTTTCTTGTTAATAAAAATAACTAAGTATAAAGAGTTGCACACACATAACTAAGAAATGAGACTAAGTATAGGCATAGCCTGGGCCAAGTAGTTCGATCAGGTCTTACTGACAAATGAAAGGTGTCGGTGTTACATGGTGTTGATGATGTTGGGCGTCTGCAACCCCACCGAGATCTGTAGCACCGTGACATATGGTTTCAGAGTGCACAAAGACAGAGTTGGTCGGTCATTGGACAACATGCCAAAAAGAGCTCGAATTGGCAAAAGTGAAAACATTTCGATGTTGTTTGGCTCGCACAGGTTTTTGAAAGAAGCAGACGATTAACAATGGCAAGTTGCAACAAGTTGTGGATGAATGTAGTGCTCAGCCACATCCTGGGATGTCTAAGAGTGTTGCCTTAGATATGAGGTGATTTGGACAGAAGCTTACGAAGCTGGGTGAAAGTTGCGAAGGAAAGGGGGCAGTGAACTATGAAAGTTGTTGATATTCATTTGATGGAACGCATGAGGCATGGCAAGGGTTTGTTGGCAGAAAATAGATTGGTGTGTTGGGTGGCCAAGGAAAAAGCATGCATAAATTGTGTTTTTTTTACATGATCATCAACGACAGAACAATTCAAACACTTGTTGACACAGGGGCTTCGCACAACTTTTTGAAGGCAGAGTTAACTAAGGAGCTCGGTCTCAAAGTAACAACAAGTAAAACAGAAGTGAAGGATGTAAATTATAAGGCAAGGAAGGCAACATGAGTTGCGTCACTGGTCCATGTGCAGTTGGATGAATGAAAAGTACGAGCAAGATTTATGATTTTTCCAATGGACGACTTTGAAGTCATTCTTGGGAAAGACTTACTTAGGAGGAACAAGGTTGTTCCGGTGCCATGGCTAGACAAGATGGTTATAGTGAGTGAACAAAAGACATGTTGTGTGCACAACCGCATGGAAGCCTGAAAGTGGAGTGCTTATCGTCTCTACATTAAGCATGAAGAAAGCAACGAGATGATCTAATTCATAGGTTTATGTTGTAGTGATTTGGGAGATTGAGGACGATGATGGAGTAGGGACGCATATTCCACTGAAACTCTCCAAATTGTTGGATAATTTTGAGGATCAGATGTTGGACAAGTTTCCTAAGAATCTGCCACCCAGGTGCGTCGTCGACCACCAAATCGAGCTAGAGTCGGGGCTACAAACACTCGCAAAAGTTACTTATTGATTGTTCGAACCTGAGTTGGAAGAATTGAAGAAACAATTGAAGGAGTTGATTGATGTAGGCTTCATTCGACCTTCTAGGTCCCCATATGATGCCCTGATCCTCTTTCAAAAGAAGAAGGGCATGATGGAACTGAGGATGTGCCTTGACTATAGGGCATTGAAAAAGAAAACAACAAAGAATCGATATCCTTTGCCATTAGCTGCAGACTATTTTGACAAGCTAGCCAAAGCCAAGGTATTTTCGAAATTGGACTTGAGACATGGTGACACGTTACAAAATATTTGAGTTCCTAGTGATGTTGTTCAGTTTATGTAATGCTCCAGCCACTTTTTGTACATTGATGAATGACATGCTCAGGCCCTTCTTGGACATGTTTGTGGTGGTGTATTTAGATGATATCGTTGTGTTCAACAAGAGTATGGAGGAACATGAGAAACACTTGGAGGAAGTATTTTAGGCGTTGTGAAAGAATCAGTTGTTCTTGAAGAAATCCAAGTGCGTTTTTGGGCAGACCGAAATACCTTTTCTTGGCCATTGGATGGGACAAGTGTAATACCCCAAGGACGAGCCCCAATTTTTTTATGAATTGTAAACATGTTTTGTAGGCTGGTGAGCTGAGAAATTATAAGTTGGTAGGCTTATGTGTGAGTAGGTTGAAGAGCCTAGATGTTAAAGTCCAAGAGCATGCTTTGTACATGTAAATATTCATATTATTAATATAAAAACATCGATGCGTGTAGACTGACCACGAAGAAAGAGTGATGGGGGACTAATTTCCACTAGGCTGGGTAAGGGAGAGGGGTTGAGAGGTTAGAAAGAGGGGCTAAGCCTAAGGGCTTAAGTCCAAGAGAATAATAATTTATTATTATTATTTCAAAGGTTGTTTAAAAGGATATGTTTTTATCCTAAGTTCCTGGGGAAGGACAGGTGACTTCCAAAAGGAAAGGAACGTGCTTCCTGAGCGAAAGGTGTCGGCTCAGGCACATGAAGACTTAAGGGGTAATTCTTGTTGTTTCTAGGGGGGACACAGACACTCTCACGCACCCACTCACTCGCTCAAGCACTCACGCACGGACAGGGGAAAAAGCTCGCTCACGCGAGGGGGGTTCACGCCTAGAGTTTGGCTCATGCTTTCATCATTTTGGGATATGATAGACTAGTCTTCCCATCTCTCCTCACAAGTTCACTCACGCACTCATCAAGCCTGTTGCCATCCATTTCTGCCATTGCTGAACCCATGACCATTTTGCACCTCTGTAATTTACTAAGTCATCCCTTGCCTTACCCGAATTAGCTATTGTGGTCGAAGAAGCAGGTTGTCAGGCCCGTGAGAAACTATATCCAAGTGAGAGAGTGTGTTGAGGAGGTGAGTTCTCCTGGAAGGAGTCCTATAGCTGCTAAAGAGCTCGGAGAATTCTGGTTCATCCTGTTCGTGAAGTCCAAGGCAAGGGAGGTGGAGCAGTCGATGGATTGTGTGACAGTGAAGGTGTATACTCCTGGGGTGGGACAGGCATGTGGGGAATGAGAGTTTGTGAGCAGTGGGCGTAAGTGGATCCTAGGAGAGAATCCTTCCTCTTAAACAGTGTGACTTTCCTATTGACCTTGCCTAGCCTAGGAATCCTTGCCCGGTGGAGTTTAGTCCCAGCTCGGGGGTGACATAATGATGAGAGTGATGAGCAGTGTGGTCTAAGGCTGGGAGGTTCGTGGAAGGTCTGCACACAATTGGTGGTTTTTACTCCAGTTAAAAGATAAGTATCATTCCCATGCTTAGTTATGTATGTTACGCATGTCTATGTTTCTTGAATGTTATCATGTGTTCTGTTGCATGTAGGAATTATTGTTAGTTCCATTTGAATCTGTATGATATTAGTAACTCTGTGTTATTTGTTTTAAATTCATTAGAAATGCATGTTATATAGATATATGTATGTTCCTCTGTGGCGTTGTCCGACAGTGGTGTTGATCGCCAGGGACGTTTCAAATTGGGAACGTTACATTTTGGTATCAGAGCTAGTTTATTGAAGGCGAGGTATTTGGGTAGCGTTGCCCGGCAAGGGTGTTGATGGTCGGGGATGTTACAACAAGGGAGCATTCGCATGGATCCAACGAAGATTGTTACGATTGCAGATTGGGAGGAGTCACGCACAGTGCATGATGTGAGGGTCTTCCTAGGGTTGGCCAACTACTACCAAAGATTTGTAGAAGGCTATTCCGAGATCGTTGCACCACTAACAGATTTTCTCAAGAAGGATAGAACTTGGAATTGGATGAAAAAGAGCAAGACTGCGTTTGCAGAATTAAAACACAGGATTGTCTTTGCCCCGGTGTTGAAGCTCTCAGACTTTGAGAAAACATTTGAAGTGCATACGGATGCCTCAGACTTTTCCATAGGAGGGGTTTTGATGTAGGATGGGAACCCAGTGGCTTTCGAGAGAAGGAATCTACATGATCGCGAACGAAGGTATCCGGTCCATGAGAAGGAAATGATCGTTGTTTTGCATTGTCTACAAGTATGGAGACACTACTTGTTAGGAAATCCCTTTGTGTTCAAGAAAGATAATGTGGTGATGAGCTACTTTGCAACACATTACACAACCCAAGTTGTCTTCCAAGTGGGTGTGTTGGCAAGACTTCTTGGACGAATTCGACATGACCATCGAGTATAGGCCCGACAAACTCAATGCCACTGTCGATCCCTTGAGTAGGAAGGCTCAACTAGCTGCACTTGAGGAAAGCGAGTTTCCTACTACAACGGATGGGAGCCAGATTTGTGTGTTGACAGGGTTGCGAAACATGATTGAGGAACGGATGCAGGTTGATCCAACAACGAAGAACATTATGAAGTAGGTGAAGGAAGGAAAGACAATAAGGTTTTTCTTGCGTGATGGACTCTTGTATTTTGGTGAGAACCTCTACATTCCTAAGACAAGTCATCTCCAAAAGGAGCTCTTCAAGGAATGTCACGACTCCTCCTAGGCTGGCCACCCAGGGCAACAGGGAACATTGGCATTGTTGGAGAGAAGGTACTTCTCGGAGCACATGAAGAAAGACGTTGAAGAATATGTACAGAGTTGTATTGTTTTTCAACAAGACAAGACTGACACTCGGATGCAAGCAGGTCTGTTACAAACTTTGTTGATTCCAGACAAACCATGGGAAAGTGTGTCGATGGACTTCATCACCCAACTTCTGATCGCACAGGAATAAAGCAAAATCATGGTCGTGGTGGATCATTTTTCCAAGTATGCGGTTTCTATCCCAATGAAAAAGAACTTTGGGGTGGAAGAGGTGGTATAGATGTTTTTCAACCATGCAATGAAGTATTGGGTTCTTCCATTGAACATCATTTCAAACAGGGACACGAGGTTCACTGAGAATTTTTGGAAAACATTGTTCAAGCTTTTCGGAACAAATTTATTGATGAGCTCCATCTTCCATTCGTAGACAGATGGACAGACAAAACGAATCAATGGCATATTGGAGGATTACTTGTGGCACTATGTGAGGACGGATCAAGCGAATTGGCCAGAATTGTTGGATGTGGCACAATTCAGTTATAACCTGTAGAGGATTTCTACAATGGGCTACAGTCCATTCAAATTGACAAATGGACAAAAACCCATAACCCCACACACGGTGATGCAAGGATATTATGGAACAAATCCATTAGCTTTGGGATTCATGACAAGTTGGGAAGATTGGTTGGAACTAGCTCGCGTGCACTTGATGAATGTGAAAGATAGGATGGAGCAGTGGGCAGACCAAGAGAGACGCGATTTGTAGCTCAATGTAGGTGACCAAGTCTTCATTGGTTTGGGAAGGAACCAATTCATGCCACCAACCGGGATGGCTACATCGTCGGTGCGGAGGTATCAAGGTCCCTTCAAGATACTTGAGAATATTGTAGAAGTCAGCTATAAGTTGGAGCTCCCGTGTCACTTGTGATCCCATCACCCTGTTTTTCACATCAGTCAGCTAAAGCCATGTCGAACCGATGCAGAGGACCCGCAGAGAGCCAAGCCCACGTGCAGTCTAGCAATGATTGTCGATCAACCTGAGTTAGAGGTTGATGAGATCTTGGCGTACATGATTTCAAGGATTGGTAGGAATCGTCAACATGAGTACTTTGTTCGTTGGAAAGGTGGATCCATGGAAGATTGTTGTTGGGAAAGAGAAGAGGCACTTTGGTGATGGAAGCACAAGATCCGTGAGTTCCGGGTGATGCAAAAAGGAGCTCTAAAACCTGAATTATCAAGGACGACAATGGACTGTGGTTGGGGAGGGTGTAACACCTCAAGAAGGAAGGTCAAACGCACGCCCATGTCTCGTGCACTCGATCGCAACGAAGCCACCAAACGGACGGGCAAGGGGGATGCTCGACCCACCTTGTGAACGAAGTAATCGGTTATGTGGATGAGCTCGGACTTCTTAAGCGCTCTTCACGCCAAGAGGAGTGAACCAAAGTTACTTGCGATGAACGTTGCGACGTGTGGTTGATCAGCAACATGCGCAAATCAGCTCGACACCCACAACTAAGCTTAGTCTTGTGTTATTGTATGGGTGCTTTATTTTCTTGTTACTAAAAATAACTAAGTATAAAGAGTTGCACACACATAACTAAGAAACGAGACTAAGTATAGGCGTATACCAGGCCAAGTAGTTTGATCAAGTCTTACCGACGAACGAAAGGGGTGTTGCATAATGCTGATGATGTTGGGCATCCACAACCCTCAAAAGAGATACATAATAATGAAATCTAAATTATGTTGACGATAATTTATTTTAATTTATATCTTGCCACTAAGATACCCATGAATCTAAAACCTTCAGATAATTTCCTTTTGAAAGGAAACATATACTTCTATGGAGACTTTAAATAACGTAAGTGCAAAATGGCGATGGGATTTTTGTTTTTATTCGACTCTCCTCATTGACCAAGCCTCTTTGCTGAGCGGATCGATTATGGATGCCTTTAGGCACAAAACAACCATGGATTTTGACCAGTGTTAATTGAGTTCTAAGGACCAATAGATCTCTTTTAAAAAGGCTAACAAACCAAACTGGTTAGTCTGTGATCAACCAGTTCTAATAATATAATCATCTAATATCACTTTCTCAAAATATATAAAGTATACAAGCATCTAATATTGTTTTGTTACGCCATTAGATGCCGAACTGGCTACTCTCTTATCAATCAATTTGAATAACATAGTAAGCAATCCATTGATGTAATAGAGGCTTCCAAAGCTGTACACTTAAAAGAAGAAATAAGAAATTCGAATAGTACCGTGAGAAATCTAGTGATATAAAAAGGCTTCCACACTACACACTTGTGTTATACCTCTACTTTTTATTAGTCTCTATCAAAGGCATGGGCCTATAGCATTTAGTAGTCTCTGTCAAAGGTCTGACCTATAGCAATTTCTCTTTGCATTGACTGCGTTTTTTATTTAATGACATTTACTCTTAACTTTTCTGTCAGATAATCTGACCTTAAAGATTGAATGTGGCTTTTGGTAGGTACCCATGTCCAATGAGATCACATTGCTAATAATTGTTTTTTAATTGTATGTGTACATTGATCACATGAAAATTTATTGTGATTAAGAATATGTATTTTCTCTTTAAAAAATTTTGAATATAAAAAAAAAATATTTATATTTTCTTTAAAATAAATAAACCTAAGTAATCTATTTATATAGATAAATTAATGATATCATCTATATTAATAATATTTTTTTTTATATATTTTTTTAAATATAATAATTGATAATTAAATAGTAATACAATTTCATTTAAATTTCTAACTATTAATTATAATTTATTTTGTAACTTTTATTTTATTTTATAGTGAAGGTAAACTTTGACCTTAGATTAAAAATGGGAAATAATAACTTTAACAATTTTACTTCAAATTATTATTTTGAAATATTATGAATTACAATTATCATTTAGAAACAATCTGAACAAAAAAATGGTGAATTAAGCAAATATTTACTTGCATCAATGTTATAAAACTGGTAAGATAATTTGTAAAAGAATTTGATGACTTGTTGGCACAGGGGCAGACCCAGGGTTCAACTCTAACGACGCACCAACAAGCCCTAACTATTAGCCCTTTCAGCAACACCTGCGAAGCAGATGAAGTCTCACCTGAAGTAGCAATAGAGGGGTTGCAGAACACAGGTGTATACAACCAGAGGAAAGGCAAGGTGAATCTAGAACAACAACTCAATACAACCCAGAGATTCCTTAATAGTCTTACACTTAGCTTCGCGAAGTTAGCTTATACATTCTCTCTTTAATAGGGAAAACAACCATGTAATAATAGTATAACAAATAGCAATTAACACAACATCAACCACAAAGAACAACAAGATTTACGTGATTCACCCTCTCCCTAGGGCTACGTCCACAGAACTGTGTTTCAAGATATTATTAGATGAAAACATACAGTCTATCTGCGCACTTAGCTTCCAACTTTTCTATCTCTTTCTCTTTCTCTCCCTCCCTGCACACCCAGTTGTAGGGTTGATCTTCGCACCCAACTGAAGATCCAGAATATAGACTCAATATTGCTATCACCACCACCAACAATAATAATAAACAATAATCATAACCAATGAAGAACAACCCTCTCGACTCTTCTAGACCTTTATTTATACATTACATGAATTCTCAAACAACCTTAGATTGAAGTCTAGGTGTCAAAACCCTAGGTCCACATGACCCACGTTTTTAGGGTTTGACAACCTGTCCTTCCTTCTTTTCCGCGAGGTGCTCCAAATCACCCGTTGGTGTCTTTTTTCGCTTGTTGACTTGTCCACGATCCATCTTCTTTGCTGCTGTGTCTTCCTAGATCTTCTCTTCCAATGGCTAGCTTTTCCTTTACTTCGCTCTTTCTTTTCTACTTATTTAGCCACTTCGACCCCTCCTCGGCTTGTGTGCTTCCCGCGTAGTTCGTACTTTGTCTTTCTTATTCCTTAATCTTCGCTTTCTTCCATAACCAAGGGCCAATAAACCCCCAACACTCACATGTGACTCGTCCCAAGTCACTGCAAGACTGAGACTTCTGTAATACTTCGACTGCAGACTGCGCGAAACAACCTGTGCTTTCTGCTCTGTCCCTCCCCCTCTTGTGCAGACTGTCTTTTATGTGTCTGGTACCTAGTTTCAACTACACTTGGTACCTAGACCCTTCTTCCTTTGTTTTTACCAAGATCTATGAGGTAGCTGTTTGTCACAATACAACTTCAACCGACTTCCATTTATTAAACCATCCTTCCATTCTCCATTAAGTGTCTTCAACTGTGCAGCTCCACTCTCTGTAACATAGGGAACTTCGAATGGCCCAAGCCAATGTGTCTTGAACTTCCCTGGATGCTTCATGAACTTGTTTTCATATAATAGTACCAAATCTCCTTGCTTCAATTATTTCTTCTTGATATGTCTGTCATGGTAAGCCTTTTCTCGTTCTTTCTATACCTGCTAATGAAATCTCACAATGAACCTGTCTTCCTCCAGTTCCAGCAACTGCGCGAGCCTCTTTTGAACAACGTCGGTATCATCCATTCCTGCAAATGCTTCAATTCTTAAACTAGGAACCAAGTATTACACAGGTACCACTTCTTCCAATCCGTAAAATAACTTAAATGGGTCTGCGTTGTTAACATTTTGCAATTTGTTCTATAAGACCATAATACTGTTGGAATTCTCAGATCCCAATCATCTCTGCTAACACTGCAAATCTTAGTCAACGTTGTCTCCAAGATCTTATTGAAAGCTTCGACTGTATCATTCGCATGTGGGTGGTATGGAGTGCTCTTCTGATGGTGAACTTCGAATTTCTGAGTCAAGGCTTCAATAGTTTTGTTAATGAAGTGTGTACCTTGATCACTCATAAGGATCTTCAGACATCCAAATCTGGTTATAATATCCTCAAAGATGAACTACGCAACTGTGGTTGCACTATAGTCCTTAACTGCTCTTTCTTTTGCCCATCTGGTCAAATACTCTATAGTAGTGATAATGTATCTAGCTCCTGTGTGCTTCCCTAGTGGGTTGATCGTTCCCACAAAGTCAATAGCCCATTTCTCAAATGCTTGTAATGTCAATTGTGGTTCCAAAGGCATCTCACCCTGTCTAGAAGGATTCCTTACTCTTTGACATACATCGCAGGCTCTGTAGTATTCCTTAGCATCCTTATGTAAAGTGGGCCACCAGAGGCCAGCTCTGAGAACCTTCTGCGTTGTTTCTTTCCCTGCATAATGTCCTCCTGCGATGCATTCATGTGCTTCTGCAAGAATCAATGATCTTTTTGCCTCCATAATGCATCTCCTCAAGATCTCATTTGGTCCCATCTTATATAATTGTCCAACTATAAGTTGAAAGTCAGCAGCGCGGACGACCAACTGTTTCTTCTGAATGACTGTATATTCGCGAGGTGCCATTCCTGTGGACAGGAACTGGACTATCTCGACGAAGTGATCATCAACTTTTCTGATGGCCATCAGTTATGCATCTGTCAGTGTATCATCCAAACTGGTAGGTTCCTCTCCATGTTCTAACCTGGATAAGTGGTCAGGTCCCTTATTCATTCTTCCTGGCTTGACCACAATCTCAAAATCATATTCTTGGAATAATAATAACCATCTCCATATTCTTCCCCCCAACACTGGCTTGTTGACTAATTACTTCAATGTAGAATGATCAATAAACATCTTAAAATGTCCTCCCAATAAGTAGTGTCTAAACTTTTGCAGCGCGTATACCATTTCTAAGCCTTCTCTTTCAGTGGTAGTATAGTTCATTTCAGATGTAGAAAGCTTCCTCCTCGCAAAGGATATAGGGTGGTCAATATCTCCTGCACTTGGCTATGCTAAAATTGCTCCTAATGCAATGGATGAAGCATCGACATGAACATTGAATTCCTTACTTCAATTTGGAAAAATCAAAATAGGCGCACTGACCATTTTCTTCTTTAGTGTGTCAAAGCTCTGATGGCATTCCTCTGCCCATTGAAACTTACTATCTTTATTGAATAGCTTCTCCATGGGTGATCTTATCTGTGCATAACCCTTAATAATCTTCCTATAGTATTCAGTGTGTCCCATTGCAGTGCGCAGTTGTCTAACTGAAGTAGGAGGGGGTAGGTCGACAATGATAGCAATCTTGGACAGATCTACCCACAACCCTTGTTTACATACAATGTGTCCTAACAAAACTCCAAAAGGTGAAAAGAAAATACACTTTTTCATATTCAGGGAAATCTGACATTGCCTACACTTATCTAACATTAATCTCAAACATTCAGTATTATTTTTGAGTAGGCTAAAAATGGTCCAATCATCAAAGTATGCCTCTAAAAAATTGTGTAAAAACTCCTTAAATGCTTCGACCACCACCCTGGAAAAGATGGCTAGTACATTCTTTAAACCAAAAGGCATCACAGTGTACTGATAAGAGCCCCATTATGTTTCAAATGTGGTCTTATGTTTATCCTCAGCAATTATGATCTGGTGATAGCCTGAAAATCCATCAGTAAAGGAATAAACTTCCTGTCCTCCTACATTATCTAGGACCTCATTAGTAAAAGGTGTAGGAAATGAATTATGTAAGCATGCATCATTCAGTTTCCTTAGATATACACAAATTCTGATTTCTCTTGACTTCTTATCTTGGACCACCATAGGGATGATCCATTCAGATTCTTCAATTGGTTCTATGATTCCTGCTTCTAGCATTCTATCTAATTCAATCTTAACTTTCTGCTTGTACTTGGGATTCAGTCTATAAGGTCTCTTCTTGACTGGCCTTGCATATGGTTTCAAAGGAATCTTCATTTCTCCCATGGGTCCTTTTATTCCCTTCATGTCTGTGAACTTGGTTGGAAACAAGTCCTGATACTCATGTAGTAGTTATGTAATCTTATCAATAGTAGCATCATCCCAATAGTCTCCAACATTTGCCAACTTAGGTGCTTGCTTTGTTCCAATATTAACCTTCTTAATTTTAATAGGTTGTCCAATAAAAAGGTAATTCAATCCCTGGCCCTTGTATGTCTCTCTGACCTTCAGGTTCTGAAATGTTTACATCCCTAGGGTCATCATCGTCATCAACATTAATGTTATAACAACCCTGTAACCGTTGAAGTGGCACAATCCATTCATCTTCTTCTTGTGCAAAATGGAGGTTAGGTGCCTCTTCAAAGACCTTTTGTCTTACAATTTGTAAAGATTGATCTACTGTAGGGTACTCACTTTCAAATACGAACGTAGTTATAAAGTTCTAAGTCATTCCATACCAATCTGTAGTGATAAGGCACAATTCTGCTTGAAGATACCAGTTGATAGGTCTAGTATCCAAAGTGTTAATGAACTTATGTACCCACTGTTCGTTAGGAATGTTGCTCCAAGCTTCCTCACAACTTCACACATGGTCCTTGGGACAATTCTGATCTGTGTATCGAACTTCGCAACCTTCAGCTTGGTCTGAAAAGTGCACTGTCATCAAGGTGCGACATTGTACCAACTCTGCAATGTTCTTCTTGTGTTTTCCCCACCATCTAACTGGCGTTTCTTTCGAGACTTCATCTAGTGCTATAAATCTCTGTTGTATTGGTACAATTCCTTCAAATTCAACTAGAAAAGTCTCTAAATGATTCAAGCCATAAAATGTAGGAAGATTACTTACTTCTGTGCCAATCCAATGAACTTCTCTGGTCAATCTGGCACGCCTCCGTGTAGAGACTTCATACTTTCTGTTCTGCCAATTTTCCAATGCTTCTTCTGAATCTGATGAGCATGCACTTTCACTTTGCCAGTTTAGATTTCCATCTGTTGTAGGATTAATGTAATCCTGTTGTCTTGCTATCAGTTTATAGATGTTCTCTAGCTCATAGGCACGATCTTCTTCTCTTATGGGTTCTATGTATCTGCGACCTTCATCAGGATCCAAAGGTGCAATGACCTTAATTCCATTACCTTCAAATGTCATTCTTCTCTTTTTTAGGTCAACAACAGTCGAATTGTTGAAAGCCCAATCAATTCCTAACAACACAGGATAGGGACAACTATCATCAACAATCTCAATCACTTCAAAGTCTGCAAATGTCCTTACCTCGTCGATGTCTACAAGGACATGCTCTAGTCTTCCAAAGTGGCTCACCGCCTACTGATTAGCCATCCTCAGCCTAATAGGAGAGTAAATCAACTTAGGTTTTCTCATCAGTGCCCAAGTCTACTTTGTCATAAAATTTACTTTTGATCTCAAATCGAGGACCACATAGTCTATGTCATAGTCTCCAATATGAGAACTAAGGTGTAGTTCCTTGTTTGTCCTTTGTTTCCTAGATACTTGATTCACAGCTCTACTTAATAGAGGATCTATTCTCCTAACTTCATACTGTCTTATTAAGTGTTGTATTTCCTGCACAACTTTTTCATCTTTAATCAAATTGATGCAAGTATACAAGAAGTCCATAAGCATGCTTACCTCTTTTCCTTGTCTAGCTAAGGCAGACTGATCAAATGTTGGAGGCATTTCACATTCCCTTACTTCTAGTTGTGCTCTAGATGAAGAAGCTTGTTCTCCTACAATTTCTCTTCTTGATTCTTCAAATGTATGCTTTTCATTCCTTGGATCAAACAATTGTGTCTTCTCTACAACTTTTCTGATCCCCGATCCATCTATAGTCTTTTCTGGAGTTACCCTGTCTTCTCCTGTAACAACGCCTCCTCTAGTAATAACAACGACTTGAGGATCCTCACCACGAGGTTCAGCTAGTATTAGTTGTACTTGCTAGTTTCCACCTTGTCTTTCCTGAAGTTTTGCTAGCAATATTGGGTAGTATTCAATGACATGATCAAATGAATTACAGTAGCTGCAATTAGTACAAGGGTTATGACAATCCATTGAGAAATTTCCTGGTTGGGTGCAGTTATAGAAAATGATCTGACCTCGACCTCGATCCATTCCTCCTCTTCTTCCTCTTCCTCTGAATCCACCACGAGGGTTGAAGGTTCCTCTTCCTGGGGAATTGAATTGATGAGTGTTTCCTTCTAACTGCATTTCTCCTTGAATTCTATATGTATCCCTCGACCTTTCATGCATGAGATCATAATCCCTATAGTCCTTCTCATCATGCCCCACAGATTTACAGAATGTGCAATAAATATTGGTAGGTGTCTGGACATATTTCTGCATGTAATAACATTCACCAAGGCGATGTCTATTTCTACATACTTCAAACCATGGTAGAGTAGCCTACTTCAAAGGTTTAGGTGCACCAGAGGCCAAGTATTCATTAAATAAATGACAATTCTCTTTGTCATGGCCCTTCAATTTAAAATTGATACACCATATATCTTCTCTTTTCTCCTTTCCTTTGTCATTTTTCATATCTTCAACTTGTAAAGATAAACTAGTTAATTGATTTAAAATCTGGCTCATACCTAGACTGGATTCTCCTACAGGGGTTGCTTCTAGTTTCATAGCGATCTCCAATGCTTCAGCTTGCGAAGCCACTTTCTGTTGCATCAGAGGAACTCTGATATGTGGTAGGAGGGCAACGATGAACCATTCCTTATTCTGTTCGTCTGGGATCTGAAAACTCAAACGACCTGTCAGAGTCTTAAACCTCTGATCAAACTCCCAAACAGGTTCAGTCACCTTCTGCTTGATTTTCTTCAACTCTGTAATGCACCGTGACTCTAACTTAGGCTTCTTGAATTCTGCACTCAATGTAGTCTTAATGTCATTCAACGGTTTGGGTTGTCCAGGTCCTAAAACAAACTTCATATACTAGCTCAGTGTGCGGTCCCTCAAGGTAGTACTAAACTGAGTTCTCTTAATAGCTTCATCGGTGACTTGCTTAATGCTCTATACAGCTTTGCATAAGAACCAGTGATGATCAGGATCTTCTTATCCATCTCCTCTAAAAATAGGCAACCTCATTTCATCTGCCATGGACTTTCCTTGGTTTCTTGATTGAGTATGTACTGAACTGCTTGTAACAGTATTATGAGCGCTCTGATTACTCTGGTTACTTTGGCTACTTAATGCTGCTAAAATAACAGGAGGAGTAATATTACTTACTTTGATAGTAGGCACAGTTTCTGAAATTTCTGGTTCTCCTTGACGAATTTCTTCAGTCTCTACTTCCTCTGCCCTTGCGGACTCTAAATACTCTTCGTCTATTAGATCTTCTTCTTTTCCACTGTAGAATCCCTCGTCTCCATAATTCTTCTTAAACAGGTTCGCAAGAGGAACCTCTCTGAATGATCTCACACTGCGCATGTGTCCAGCCTCTGTGTCACTGTCGCAGTCTGAATTCTTGAACATTAGCTTTATTGTATCTTCAGGATATTCTTCTCTTGCAATAACATCTTAATCTTTAGCTTCAAGAAGTGCAGAAACTTTCCTCTAGGTCCCTTAAAGAAATACCTCTCTGCTTGACTATATGATTCCACTCTGTCAATAGCGAACTCGGTAATGTACCCTCCAATAGTGCGATCAAACCAGAGATATACTGCTCTAGACACAACGTTATCAACTCTCTTGACCTTCTTGATCAACGTCATTGTCCAAACCACATGTGGTCTAGATCTGATTTCAAACTGCGTGTTTTCTAGTCGGGCTAACCACTCGTATAAGTGCAAGTTCAGTTTCACCCATTAGATATTGGAGAGCACTATGACTTACACCCTCGTGGGCTCTTCCTCCTTCTAGGGTGGAACATCAAAACAAAACTCAAAGATATT
>JASDQU010014487.1:100113-119091 GCA_032191745.1 Picea mariana
TTCTTATACATTAGGTATCTAGTCATAGCCATGCTCTCAATGGGGGAGAGGCTTGTTTCTACGAGGAGGATGGGATAGGGCGTATTTCCTTTAATTTTGAGATTATAGGTTATAAAATTCTTTTGTATTTGCTCTATCTTTCTCCAGGATTCACAAGAGATACTACAGCCCCAGAATTCACATCCATAAAGAATAACAGGTGTACCAAGAGTCTCAAAGAGGAGTTTCTTCTTATCCCAACTCCAAAGATCAATTGATTTACAGTTGTTTTCAAGCCCATAATAAACTTTCCGTCCCCCAATAATCCTTTTCTCAATGCTATTATTATTTATACATTGCTAAAGTATTAAATTATTTTTTTAATATTTTTTCTTCTTATTATAAAATAAACCTAATACAAATAACTCTAACCTAAATTTTAATAGGAATAATCATAACCCAAATATGTTCCTAATAGTATCTCTAATAACTCTTATTATTTTCTTAATACAAATTGTTATTTTCTTATTATTATAAAATAAACCTTAATACAAATAAACTTAACTTTAATAAAGCCATAACCCTAATTTTAATGAGAATAACTCAAACCCTAATTTCACTCTAACCCTATACCTAATAAGTATTAACAATAATTGAAATGTATAAGAAGAGTGATAACTTTCCTTTAAAATTTAATGCATTTATAACAATATTAGTGTTAAAGACATCCCGAGCTTGTATTGATATTTATAATATTGTGAAAAACATTTTATTTACATACATAATGCAATAATAAATACATTACATTATTACCATAAAAAAACAATTCATATTTATAAATAATGATATTTATAACTCATCCCAGTTGTATTTATATTTATAATATTGTGAAAAACACTATTTACATGTATAATTTTATAAACACTATTATTATAACACAAAAAACCAAACATATATTAATTTTAGCTCTTAATTTTTAAATAAATTAATTAATACAAAAATGTTAATACATTAACAATACATTATTACATTAATAATACAATGAGTTATCTTCACGATATAATGGGTTGTGTACATCACATTGTGACAATGTGTTATCTTCACGAGACAGTGGCATCTGGAAATTTTTCTCACATTTTGATGAGAGGATATTTGCGTCACACTACGACGACAAGGTTCTTGTAATCGCATTGCGGTGACCAAACTATGTTCATCACATTGGAACAATATGGCTATGTTTGTCACATTACGATGATGGGGCTATGTTTGACACATTGCGACATTACTGTGTTTGTTATATTGTGACACTATTATGTTAATCACCTTGCAACATTACTTTTTTCATCAATATGCGACAAAAAGACAATGTTTGTCGCATTGTGAATGTAATGTATTAATTCATTAAAAATAATGTAAAGTACATGATATAATTAAGGAAATGTATAAATTGAATTATTTATACGTGAATTTAGAATGTAATGTATTAATAAAATTAATAAATATGTTAATACAATATTAAATAATGCATTGTTAAAGTATTAATATGTTAATAAAGTAAAAATACATTAAAACCACTTTGTAACATTATTACATAAATAAAAAACATTAATGTATTACAATTTTATATTAAAGCATCCATTCATTAATGCAATATTCATGAATAAATTAATTAAATTAATACGATAATCATTAGTGCATTAATATAATATGCTACATTAAATATTCATCACACTGCAATGATAGGGCTATGCTGATCGCATTGCGATGACAAGGTTAGGTTCATCACATTACGACATACGTATATGTTTATCACATTCGAACATTACTATGTTCGACAAATTGTGACATCCATTTATGCTCATCATATTGTGACGATAGGGCTATGTTCATCATATTGCGATGTTTGTATATGTTTTTCACATTCTGACATAACTATGTTTGCGATGATAGGGTTATCTTCATCACATTGCGATGACATGGCTATTATTTCGATGTCATGTATATGTTTGTCACATTGCGATGACAGGGCTAGATTCATCACATTGCGATGACAAAGCTATGTTCTTCACATTGCGACGTCCATATATGTTTCTCAGATTCTGACGTTACCGTGTTTGTCACATTACGACATCCATTTTTGTTTGTCACACTACGATGAAAGGGCTATGTTCATCACATTCTGACGTCTTTATCTGTTTGTCACATTGTGACATTACTATGTTTGCGATGATAGGGTTATCTTCGTCACATTACGATGACATGGTTGTTACTTCGATGTCATGTATATGTTCGTCACATTGTGATGACAGGGCTAGATTCATCACATTGCGACAAGAAGGCTATGTTCTTCACATTGCAACGTCCATATATGTTTCTCACATTCTGGCGTTACTATGTTTTTCACATTACGACATCCATTTTTGTTCGTCACACTGCGACGAAAGGGATATGTTCATTACGTTCTAATGTGTTTATATGTTCATCACATTGTGACATTACTATGTTTGTGATGACAGGGATATGTTCGACAAATTGTCATGACAAGGATATCTTCATCACATTGTGACAACAAGGTTAGATTCATCACATTGTGACGCATGTATATGTTCATCACATTGTAACGTCTATATATGTTCATCACATCCCGACGTTACTACGTTCGACATTTTTTTATATCCATTTATGTTCATCACATTGCTGTATCGGGTTATGTTCATCACATGAAAAGGTTGGTTTATGTTTGACAAAATATGAAAATGAAGTTATGGCCAAGTTTAAAAAAAAAAAGTTTAATGAAGTATTTACTTTGTGATAAAGATAAGAACTTTGAATTGATGCAATATATTACATAGAAAGAAACTTAGAATCATACTTCTTCGAAGGAAATTGATAAAAAAAGATATTGAAATGAAAATTATGTCCATTCCAAATAAGCATATATAAAATTAAAGTATCAATTTATGCATTCCAYTTTTTGGTGTTGCAAAACATATTTTTAAATAATATAAAATACATTTTTATTGAAAAAAAATAATATAATTGTTTATAAATAATTTATCAATATATAATATATGGATATACAAAATTTTAAAATTATATCAATATATTTATATTTATAAAATACATACATTAATAAAATGTGTATTTTATACTATTATAACTTTAACTGAATTCAATATAATATATTATATAAAATTAAAACTATAATAATAAATTTCATAACATTAAATAATAATCAATTACATATATTTATATATATAAATAACATTAAAAAATAAGTAATTATAAAATTTAATTGTGTGTTTATCAATTTAATGCAAATTGTAAATTTATCAAAAGTAAATAAAAATAATTTTTTTGAAAAACTAAAATTTGTAATTAATTATAATGGATATAATGCAATCATATTTATATTTTTCTTGCATCCAGTCTTGAATGTATATGTATACATCTGCTTCCATGCTGGGCTATCGTTGTCAATATGGAAGGCAGTTTGTCAATTGTTAAGGTTGAGTGCTACACACATATCCCTTATCGCTAATGAGAACGCTGCCATTGAGCTGTGTAGCTTGTCACTCTGAACGCTACAGTGATCTCATTAGGTTTAACTCAACCGATGTTGATCAGAATGCACAATAACCATTAAAAGTATTCTGAATAAATAATAATATGAATGCATATGGAGCCGAATACAAATAATCCAAATGCATAATGATTGAACACACAATAATGTGAATACATAATGATCCGAATACCTAATAACCATTAACAATAATCTTAATGATTGAACACACAATAATGTGAATACATAATGATCCGAATACCTAATAACCATTAACAATAATCTCAATGCAGGTTGATCCATTGAGGCTGAATTAAATGAATTAAATGGCGAAGGAATTATAAAATCTGAATGCACATAAATATGAACTATAAAATCTTAATGCACTGAGAGTTAATTGAAATTCAAACGCCACTGCTCTCCACCTGGTAGCACTCACCACGACTCTCCACCTGGTATCACTCATGGCTCTCCACCTGGAAACGCATGATTTAATTGAACCTAGGCCATACTGGCATAACGCCATTTCACGTTTCACATCCCACCTAACGCCCGCCGCAACTCAAACGTGCCCCAAATATATATAATACGTGTTATCACGTTGAGGTGGTGCCAGCTAATCAGCCAAACATGGCAATAAACTTCGTTAATTACTTAACGGTGGTAATCAGATGGCATTTATAAATATAAGGAAATTATGGAGATTAAATCTTATTTATTGATTTCAGTGTAAGATGAAGAATATGTCAACATCTTTAATTCTTGACCATAAAATTGAAATTTGTGATTAAAAACTTCATTAAATCATCAATTCCAATAAAAACGATGCCTATCAACATAAAAATAATAATGATTTAAAACATAAAATAACAATACCAATAACTTTTTTTTAATGATGTTTTTAAAATTAATTAAAACATTGTTCTTTAGCATGAGCTAACGACCTTCTTTTTCTCAATGTCAATATATGATGACCAACAACTTCAAATAATCAAAGGGAACCTACTCTACTCGGTACAAACTTATATATTTGTTTTTATTACAAGTTGGAAAAATTTATTAATATATTGAATTGAGTAAGAACTAATGATGTTTGATGTATTGCATAGTTGTTTTATAAATATGTTAATTAACACTAAAATAAATAAATAATGTCACTAACACTAAAATAAATAACAATGTATAAAGAATTCAATTATTGTATTATTATATATTTGAGAAAATGGTAAAAAGAAAAAAAATTGGGAATATTATCAATTTTTTTAAATTACAATAATTAACTATATAAACTCTAAATTTATTGAAAGGATTTAGATTTAAAAAATAGTATAAATCAAGAATCAAGATATTCTAAAAAGTTCATAATAAAAATGAGGACTATTATGTAAGACTGGTGGAGTGTCATTGAAAATATTGAACATTTCTAAACTTTTCATACAATTTTATGTAGAAAACTTGTCTATTACAATAGATCCATTTAAAAAAAATATTAACTCAAAATCTATTGAGAGCACAAATATGGACAGATACCTAATGTATAAGAACAAGTTAAACAACATGGAAGACAAAATGCTTCCTAAAATTGCTTCAAATTCAAGTCGTAACCACCATTACTCAAGGGAGGATGGCATAAAGATGCTAGGTCTTGGCTAAACTATTGGGGAATCATGGAAGACACCATTTTACAGAATAAATATACTGTTAAAAATATTATCAATTCAAAATTTAAGGAGAAAATGTGGTGTGATAAAGAGTTAGAGGAAAAAAGAAAATTGAGGTATTATAAGGATGTAATCAACCCTAATCTAGAAGATCAAAATTATCTATTAGTTTTGACAAGCGTAAAGAAATAAATAAGCATTGCTAAGATAACAACAAATTCTCAGGAGCTCCATAGTGAAACTAGGCATTGGTCAATTCCAAAAACGCCATGGGATGAAAGAGTGTGTTGCCTTTGTGACACTAAGAAGGTTGAAGATGAAAAGCAATTTCTCTTAGATTGTCCAGCCTATACCCATATTAGATCTCATTTTCAAAATATTTGTCACACTACCAACCTTCCTAACCTCTTAACTTAACAAAACAATGGTGATATTATAAAGATTCTCTTACTTCTTTTTGAACACAGAAATAAATCATTATATATATAATAATAATAATAATAATAATAATCTATTTTTAAGGTCAAGACCAAGCCACACCAAATTGGTGTATGAGACCCCCTTCTTTGTGGGACAAGGAACCCTCCTCCGCCCAACGATTTGACTGGTAAAGTCTATGAAGATATACATACCCTACCCCCATATGGATTTGAACTTGTGACCTCTTAAGAGGAAACACTTATATATATATATATAAAAAAAACACTATTGATAAGATTTTCTAATATTATTTTTCAATTAAATTTACTTTTTCTCCAACTCAACTTATGAAAAATTTCTTAAAATTATTCTTGAATCTCCACTATTAATTGATTTGAAAACATATCTAAATAAAATAAACATTAAATGTTGCATAATTAAAATTCATTTATGATTTTTAATATAATAAATAAAAATCTGGAAACTTATGATCACATGTTTTAGTTTCAATTTATATATATACATAATTTATATAATTAAAATTGAGAAATTTATATTAATAAAAGACTACAGTTTCATTTTAACCCGTGTAAATTCAACAAAAATGACTTACAATTGAACTTTTAAAATAATATATGAAATTTAGATATTTTAAAAATACATATCTGAAACTTAAATTAGTGGGAAAATTCACCATTTATTACCATCTTGCCATTTGCTATTACCTTTTTATCTCCAAATGATTTTCACATTGGTGCTTTTTCAAATGATTACTATTAGTCCCTTTGGGCTCTAGGGACTAATAGTAATGGATTCTTCCTTCTCTTATTAGTTCTGCACAAAAACTAATGACTTTTCAATGTTTTAAGATAAAAAAAATTATAATTCATAAACTTTAATTGAAAATTCATATTACTTATCTTAAGTTTTCAATTGGAGGTTTTATTTGGCCTCTTCTCGAGGAAGAGGCGGATTATACTTTAGCTTAAAAGGAGATTTAAGCATAAATTTAACGAATAGTTTATCGCAAGTCAAGTAATGCTAGACTTAAGTCTAGCATTACTTGATATCATTAAATGTTAAATGTTAGAGGAGAATTTTCCCAATCTTAGCCTCTTAAAATTTAAACAACGCTACATTCAATGGAATTGACACATACTCCCACACATGTTCATTCATAGCTATGAAAAGTGTCCCATACCTATTCATTCATAGTTATGCAAAGTGCCCTCAAACAGTAGCCCCAACCTCTCCTTCCTCTCCTCTATATGTGGTCAGACAGTAGCACCAATAGATTGCTATAATTCTGCATATGTTCTTAGACAATAGCCCCAACTGATTGCTATAATTTTTCCTGCAATATAGTAGAGACATTCTTCTTTCATTTCCTAAAGGCCAGAAGAATCCTAGTCACAAGTAGAATCCCGAGGCACAATAAGAAGGTGAAATCACACAACCTACCTTCTTTCAGTCATGTTCCCTCAGCCTGTACAGTAAGGGTTTGTGCCTCTGTACTGTAACTTGCTCGCTTCCTTCCTGGCTGCTTGTTATCCATGTTGGGAGGGAAATATCACATCGGATCAGGGTGGGGGATGACCATGCTATATGACTGATTAAAGGTATATCTCTTCCCACCAAATGGACCGATTCCTTGAGTACTAGCAGGACCTTCTGTATATGAATATTTGAAATATTATTAGTTTCTTGTAAATCTGTGTAGAAATCTATTTTTTTAATTTCATGGATTAATTACTATTACTTTTAATTTATGTGAAACTCCAGAGTTACCTTTCTCCTTAGCAAGTAGTTGGTAGAGCGAATCATTTGAACTGCTTGGATTTTTCCCATACTGCATCACCCAACCTTTGTGAATGGAGTGATCCCTCGAACTAAATTCGAACGAAGAGAGAAGTTGACCCATATTTGATGCTCCACCTCTGATGGTCGATTTGGATCTTATGTAGTTGAAGAACGAATCACAACGAATAGACGAATAAGGACTAACCAGGAGACCAGGAGACCTACGAATTTGGTTACTTGGATTTTGGATCATTGGAACTAGATTGATACTAATTAAGGCTAGAATACTAGCAAAGGACTTTGCTTATGTAGTCTCTACCCCCATTTATAGCTTGGAAGGTATCAAACAAAGAAAACCCACCTATGGAAATCAGGTTCCCAGTCCCGACAATAGAGAAAACCCACCTACGGACTTCAGGTTATTTCGACAGTTCTTCTCACAATCTGTACTGCCGAAATTGTATATCTCAGACCGTGAGAAACTATAGGGTATAAAAGAGTGGGAAAATAGAAAGGCTGATGACAATTTTCGTAAGCCGGAATTGGTTTCAAATAAGCCCCATTGTTGCAAAACCATCATTTTCTAGTAATTGTCAGCTAATTCTTTGTTGAAAATTAGATTTTATTGCAACTTGTGGGAGTAATTCTGTTCTTGATACATTCTTCCATGACTTTAACATATTAAATTAAGCATTAAACTTCTTKCATGATGGGTTGTTAACATTACAACTTAATAATTGCATGTCTAGAATCAAGAATGACGATCTTGCCACAACATTGTGATTTGGTCTTGCTATGTTTTATCTGCATTACAAATAAAATTGAATGTTGGTTTGAAACTGTCTGAAATTCATTTTTKTTTCCATAAGATCCCGATGGATCGACACAATGCATCGTCATATAATTGTTAAATGATCCATTTTAGAACAAATTACTTAAGAAAATACAATATCGAAGAACTATGAGACTATCGAACCATGCCAATGAGAAGAGGTGTTAAATCCACAAAAGAAGCAACACCTAAGACTCCAAGGAATTTTTTTTAATAGTAAATCCATTAAAAAAAAAGAAAACTAAGCACTGTATATCTATCCATAGAAATTGGACCGAGTTCTTTGGGCCAAAACATTGAACATATTTTCCATAAACATAGGCACAAGATCTGCAACATGTAGGAGCCATCAAGATGCTCTTCAACATGCATACAAAACTAATTACCATGATTTGTTTTAGGAAATCGTTGCAATCTTCTCCTCGATGGAACAATGTTTGGTGCCCCGATCTCAATATTTTGTGGAAGACCTGAGCCGACAAAGAAACAGGAGAGTGGGTTTGTAGTGGAATAAATCCTTGGCTTGAAGCAGATGAACAACAATCCTGTGGTAAAATTGATAGTTCTCACAAGCTTCCCGTGAGGAAGAAGACGAAAAACATTGTAGGGAAAACATAATAGCCTGAAACTGAAAGTTAGGAAACACCAAGAAACCACCTCCACACAGTTGAAAAATTTAGGGACAGAGGTTGCACGAGCAATTCCATAGGCCCAAATTAGTCCATTATGGGCGGAAGGAGATGACTAGTAGGAATATGCCTTGCACTAGTGGGAGTTCTGGTCCTCATTCCCTAAGATGTTAATTGTATATCCAGAGAACAGGACAGTGGTCCCATAGTTGAATAAATTTTTGGCTTGAAATATATCTCTGGGAGCATCAACAGATCATTTTCTTATAGTGAAATACTTCCGCCCTGAACAGACTAATTTGGACCTCTCTAATTCCTACTTTCGAGTTGCAAAGTGGCTATTGCGTTCAACGTCGGTTTATTTTTTGAAACCCCTTATTTTGGTGTTGTCTGGACCGCCATCGTCGAGACGGGAAGTGTCACCCATTATGGTTGATTTCAATTTGGGCACAGGAGTGGGAACAGTCTCTGCATTTCCATCATCCATTATTGTATCATCATCCATCAGATCATCTTCTTCCGGCTCAAAATCCATCGCATCAACCTCTGTGCCAGCCATCAATGCAGGCGTGCAGGTTGTCTATGTAGGCAGAGTTTCCTTGGAATTCTTTAGCTTGAAATATATCTCTTGATGCACCAAGGGACCATCTCCTTTTTTGCTCCTGGGCGGAGGGATATGAGTAGTAAGAATTTTCCTTGGAATACTGGAACCTCTGGCCATCATGCCCGAAGGTGTTTACTGTATCTGGACAAAACTGTTGTGGAACTGCTGCCATAATTTAACGAGAATTTTCGTTTGCTCTAGATGATGTTTGAAATGAAATTTGGGGAGGGATAATATGACCCTCTGAAAATCTTGGTTTAATGCATATCAATGGAAGATCTCCTCGAGCCTTTCATTGACCAATGACAATCTCCAGGGTTCGTGTGTAATGAGTTGTTACCATTAAAGCTTATTAATTGCATATTTAGAAAAAGGTGCGAAGGTGGCGAAGAGTGATTAAGAATTAGAGATTTCATAAAGGCGCCAACCGACCGACGCACGAAAGAGATTGAATCATGTTTGAAATAAATACTTGTAAAGGATAACACTCTTCTCCACAAATCTTGGTTTAATTCGTATTAATGAAAAATCTTCTCTGGCCTTCCACACATTAATGACAATATTAACAGTTCCTGCACGATGAACTACTAGCATTAAATCTTAATAATTGTATATCGAGAAAGAAGTACGAAGGTGGCAGGGATGGCGAAAAATGACTAAGCATTGTACATTTCGTCCACCTACTAACCTGTGAAACCCATTCCAAGAAATGGCCAAGTATGGAAAGCGGTCGGGCGAGCTTCAAAAATAGGGTTACAAGATATAATCAGGAGACATGAGGGGTCAATGGTCAAACTGTATGTCACAATGAAAAATTTTGGCCATCAATTTGTATATCGCAGAATTTCAGGTGTTGTTTGTACGTAGTGGTACAGTGGAAGCGCAATGTTGAGCAAGCCTGGTCAGAAACCAATGATGGTAATAGTGGCCAATTATGCAATGGAAAAGCAGTTGGTCAGATTCGTTATATAAAAGCATTAGACATACTTAGAACAGGAAATATTGACGGGCTTGAAAACAGGGCCAAAAGCTCTACTCAGGATATGTGAGGGCCCGATGGTCAAATTGTATCTACCCCAATTGTTGAATGCAAAATGCGTAACACGGAACAGGAGACAATGACGGATTTCGAGGGTCAATTTGTATATTGCGKAACTTCGAGTGTTGTATATAAAAGCACGAGACATTCAAAAAAGGGACACATTCAGAAAAAGGACCAAGTAAACAGAAAGTAAAAGAAAATGAGATAAAGGGGAATTTGTTTTCTATTTTGTAGAACATGAAAGTCTGGGTGTTGTTTACAGTCGACGGAACAATGGAAATGCAATGTTGAACCTGCCTATCTGGGAACCTACAATCCAAAAAATTTGTTCAATATGAAACGGGGAAGTCATTGGTTGGGCTGGTGATATAAAAGAACAATGGAAATTTGAAGATGTGCATCCGCCAACTCTCGCACCTAGACATTTTTTGAAAAACGAGTAAGTAACCAGAAAGGGAAAGCAGAGGGGAAAAAGAAAGGGGATGGCAATTTTCAAAAGCGGGAATTGGTGTAAGCAAGCCCCATTGATGGTCTTACAAGTAAATATGAAGTGCATTAAACATGTGAACAGGTTCTTCAATCAAGGAATAGATACAACGAGCCATGTTTATAGTTTCCAGGATCTGTTTATATAAGAGAAGCGTAAAAAAGCTATAAGAAAATCAATTTTGGGATTTTTAAGTAAAGTTATTGTACTGTCAGCTTCACCGCAAGTATAACAACGACGAAATTTAATTTTAATGTCCTCTTGTTGATATGATAGTTCCATTGGAATTCACATAGTATATATTATTTTATTTCAAATTATTCTAGGAGATTAATTTTTATAAGTTCATCGATCAAGGGAAAGTGCTAAAAATGAGATAAAGGGGAATTTGTTTGTTAATTTGTATATTACGGAAGTCCGGCTGCTGTTTGCAGGTGACAGAACAATGGAAATGCAAGGTTGAACCCACCTATCTAGTAACTTGCCTATCCGGGAACCCACGATCCAAAAAGTTTGTTCAATATGAAACGAGGAAGTGGTCAGTCGAGCTAGTGATAGAAAAGTAAGTGGAAATATGAAGACGTGAATCCGCCAACACCCGCACCTAGACATTTTCTGAAAAATGAGTAAGTAACCAGAAAGGGAAAGTAGAAGGTAAAAAGAAAGGGGATGGAAATTTTCAGAAGCGGGAATTGGTGTAAAAAATCCCCATTGACGGTCTTAATAGTAACTATGAAGTGCATTAAACATGTGAACATGTTATTCAATCAAGGAATAGATACAACGAGCCATGCTTATAGTTTCCAAGATCTGTTTGTGTAAGAGAAGCATCGAAAAGATATAATAAAATCAATTTTGGGATGTTTAAGTAAAGTTATTGTACTGTCAGCTTCACCACAAGTATAACAACGACGAATTTGAATTTTAATGTCTTCTCGTTGATATGATAGTTCCATTGGAATTCACATAGTATATATTATTTTGTTTCAAATTATTCTAGGAGATTAATTTTGCTAAGTTCATCAATCAAGGAAAGCTGCTAAAAATGAGATAAAGGGGAATTTGTTTGCTAATTTGTAGATTGCGGAAGTCTGGGTGTTGTTTGCAGGTGGCGGAACAATGGAAACGTAATGTTTAACCCGCCTATCCGGGAACCCGCAATCCAAAAAGTTTGTTCAATATGAAACGAGGAAGCGATCGGTCGGGCTGGTGATATAAAAGTAAGTGGAAATATGAAGACATGAATCCTCCAACTCCCGCACCTAGACATTTTCTGAAAAACGAGTAAGTAACCAAAAATGGAAAGTAGAGGGAAAAAAGAAAGGGGATGGAAATTTTCGAAAGAGAGAATTGGTGTAAGAAAGACTCATTGATGGTCTGAACAGTAACTATGAAGTGAATTAAACATGTAAACAGGTTCTTCAATCAAGGAATAGATACAATGAGCCATGCTTATAGTTTCTAGGATCTGCTTGTGTAAGATAAGCGTCGAAAAGCTACAAGAAAATAAATTTTGGGATGTCTAAGTAAAGTTAATGTACTGTCAGCTTCACCACAAGTATAACAACGAAGAATTTGAATTTTAATGTCCTCTCGTTGATATGATAGTTCCATTGGACTTCACATAGTATATATTCTCTTATTTCGAATTATTCCAGGAGATTAATTTTACTAAGTTCATCGATCAAGGAAAAGTGCTTAAATGAGCCACATACTACATTTGCATCACAGAGCTTATATTAAAGGGCAAAGCATGTCCTCTATAGTCTTTAAGATCATATAAAAACTGTGAATATCCTGGATGTATTATTAATTTTCTAGAACGAAGCATACAACCAAGAACCAAGTAAACACCAAATGCATTGAAAGTTGAGGCATAAGGCAACGCATGAACACAGAAGGCATCAAGCAAGATCCCACAAGGTTCCATAGAGMAGTACGCATAGACCTTTGCATCAAACAATTTGATGTATAAAAAAAACACATCGTGGCATTGGTTTTCTCTAACATCTGGTATATGTTCCCATGAGAAAATAATTGGGGCCATGGGATATGAACAAAAGTCTTCCAAAYACAAGACAACACAAAACCAGTGGAGCTTCGCCAGTGTACGCTAGCTATAACCAGACCTCAAAATGGGGAATAAGAATTTTTTTGATTACTATTTTACCATTAAGAAAGATCACTATGGACATTTTCTTCTAATAGTACCATGTTCCATCACCACCAGTTTTAACAATGCCAAATTTCTAATATTATTGGAAATTCCTGATGGTTATGTCCAGAGGAGGAAGCTATTTCGACGGTTCAAAGGATGGGCTTGAGTTATTTACAGTTGGATACTTTTTATGGGGTTTTCTCTCATGCTTCCCATTTCTATATTGAACAATCTTATGCGCGTGTACATCACAAACAACCACACCTGCCTGTATGAATTTCAATGCCTGAACTTCCCAATCTCTATAGCGAGATCTGAAAATCTCAAGCTTATGTTTCAATCCATGTTGAGTCCTTTTTTTTCAATTAGGAGGAAGCTATTTCAACAGTTCAAAGGATGGGCTTGAGTTATTTACAGTTGGATACTTTTTATGGGGGTTTGTCTCATGCTTCGCATTTTTGGATTAAACAATCTTATGTTTGTGTACATCACCGACAACCACACCTGCCTGTATGAATTCCAATGCCCAAACTCCCCAATATCTATAGTGAGATATGAAAATCTCAAGCTCATGTTTCAATCCATGCTGATTCCTTTTTTTTTTAGTTAGGGCATTGACAAAATGCAGATACCATACCATAAATGTATAGTTTGAGACCATTTTTTTTTTTGTTCGGGCACCCCAAAAAAATGCAAAAATCTTGCCATGGATATATAGTTGGAAAAAAATTGTCCAATTTGGGCACCTAAAAACTTGCAAACTCCTCCATCAAATCCACAACCAACCACCATTTTTTTTTTTTTAATTTGCACACCGCAACAAATATGCAAAATTCTTAGTGAGAGATGCAAAAAAACATCAAAATAACAACATCAATCGCATATGTAATTAGATTCTCCTTGTTGTTTCAAGTTCACAAGAAGAGACAAAATCTATGGAAAGAGAATTTTACAGCTATAGATGTAAAATCTGAAGAACTCAAGTTCAACGAACATTCATTTGGGTGTTGAAGAAAAATTACAGACACACATGAGATATTTTCTTTTCCTGCCAAGACCTGATATGATTTTTTTTTTTTTCTTTTTTCAGTCGATATGCAATATTGCATTGTCCTCATTTAAGGTAAATTTGTTATGTATCCGAAAGTCACACAACATTTAGACATTGTTTGTCTTTCTCTGTAGGTATGCTTCATATGAAAATTCTGCTAACCCAGGAAGCGCATCTTGTAATAGAGGTTGTCTAGTTGTATAATGTACGATTGTGTTTCCCATGGTTTGAATGGCAGCATAGAGGCAATTCCTATATATGTATGGACATTTTTTACTGCATCACAAACAATCAATTGTATCATCACTTATGAAAGCAGAAGAAGAAGAAGAAGAAGAAGCAAGAGAATTTCATTTTGCACATACAGGCTCAAAGGGGGTCAAGTACGCATTCGATGCAAACAAAACACCTTCAACATGGAAACATGAGCATAGTAGTTAATATATTGAACAATATAATATACAACTGCACAAAAAAATAAAAATAAAATAAAAAACTGCAGAAATTTGGTGAAGGAAATTTGTATGAGCAAAGTGAGGATGAGTCTGTAGATGTATATGCACAACTGTTGTAGAGATAGTTAGTTTCTTGATATCCTGTATTATGTCTGCTCACAATTATGTTACAAATGTTGCTTGGGTTGTGCGAAAGATCCTTTCTTTAACGTCTATTTTCTTTGTTATATTTTTTAAGAGCATAAGTGGAAAATGCCTTTGTGATATTTGTGTTCCATTGATGAAAATAAATTCGAATAGGTATCGAACAATTGCAGCTGCAACATGGAACAATGCAATATTTGTGTAACTTAACCGAGATACATGTACATGTGAAAGTAAAGAAAAAAATTGGATATGGAGAACGATACCATTGCCTTGTCATTGTATGACTCTCCATATTTTATATGGAGAATGTGTTGCAAGCCAAGTTTTCTCTCGAGTGTGACAGCTACACCAATGGTTCTGATTGGGTAAATGTCGTTTCTCTATGCAAGTTGGTTGATAGTTGTGTCTGGGACGAAACGATCTTCTGAACAAATAGAGAGAATTTTTTCCACAATACTTGTTTCGTTGAGCAATATAATCCGATCACAATAACCACAGTCATATACTGTTTTGGGCAATATATTAAAATTTGTAATGGATATCCCATTAACTGGAAATATCTTTTCTGCATATTTATGGACAAGTTGTGTAGGAATAGTCAGTGTGACTATCATCAGGGCCTCCTTGTTTGTCATGTCAGCACACATAATGGATCTAGTTTTGTTTTCCTTGTCCAAGTAGGTGCTATAGACGAACATTATGTCCCCGATGAACACTTGTCCAGTTCGTCGATTGTTCAAGCCCTCTATTGATAGTATTTTGGGTGTTACAAGTTTAGACCTAGTGACATTTTTTTAACAGAAAAAGTAATGTGAATGGTAGTGTGCATTATTTTTTTGTTTTCTTTTTTTCCTGACATAAATGTACAAGTAGACGCATAACTTGGATGAACTATGGAGCCATAGTTTTGCAACTAGACCTCTTAGTCTGCAGAACCTACGCTATGTTTAGCGTCTCGCTTGCACTTGTTGATACTTCTTGCGAACTGCAAAGTATGTGTTGCAGTTGACATCAACATATTCACCATGCCATAGATGAATAAATAGCTGAGGATATTTGTTTGGTAAACATATGAGGAACATAATGTATGCATCTTTACCTTTGGACTTGTCGTCTGCTGATGTTTGGGATGATTGACTGCTCATGGCCATGTCACTAGTCCAACTTTTTCTGATGAAAGCATGTGTAGATGAACATTAGAAGGACTAAATAAGCATATGCATTGTATATTGTCCATAATTGTTCTTAATGTCACATGCAGTGTCAAAGGATATGGAATATGAAATAGGGTGTCAAGGGATACTCAGGAAACATGAGAACCCGAGGGTCAAATTGTATGCCTCGGATTTTTGGACTAAAAAAATGTGTAACAGTAAATAGGGCATGATGGCGGGGTATGACGACCAATCTGTATATCGTGGAACCTCTGAATCCAGAGGCACAATCTTGAACCCGCCAGCCTAGCACCCGCAATCGATAAAGTGGGTAAGTATGGAATAAGGTAGAAGCATGACCATAAATGCGAACCCATGAGTCCGCCAACCCGCGCACCAAGGAATTTTCGGAAAGATGACTAAGCAGAGAAATCCAAAAGAAAAAGGGATAATAGAAAATGGAAAAATTAGAAACCGGGAGGGCACAAAGGCCCGTTGTTGCCAAATCATCGTTTTCTAGTCCAATATTATATGCCCCCACCTATTTTGTATGTTTAATTTACTAGAACACTTGGTATACCTTTTCGAAGATTGTACCACAGACCCCTCTGTTGTCGTATATAAGAATTCATCTTCCTGTCCAACCAATCTATTTCTTTCAAGGTAGAAACGCTGAACATACAGTGGATATGAAGGAAAGTTAGTATGCAGAAAGACATGTAAAAGAAAGAAATACCGTTCTATTTATTTCAATGTAGTAGCAAAGAGAATACAATTCACATGAGAATAAGAAGAAATATACGTAGCATATACATACAGTAAAAAAGGTACAAAGCAGTAGAACAAATACACAAACAATAAATGAAATACTAAACATTGGAATATGGAATAAGAGTACATGTATGCACCTCTGTAACTCCTCCTCTACATTCATGCCAAAGATTCCATCGTCCTCTCCAACCACTCTGTTTGTTTAAATGTAGCAATGTAGGAAAAATACAATGGACATGAAGGAAGTTAGTATGCACGAAGACATGTAATGAAGATAAGTTATTATGTAGGAAGGTACGCAATATCTACATACAATAAACTAGGTGAACAAATATAGAGACAATAAATGAAATGCAAAACAATGGAATATGAAATAACAGTACAAACATGTACCTTTGTATCTCCTCTTCCACCACTGCAGTTAAGACTCCTTCGTTTTCTCCAGCTATTCTGCTTGTTTGAATGTGGGAATACACAAAATACAATGAACATGAATGGAAGCCGGTATGCAACGAAGAACAAGTAATATGTACATATAGTAAATGAGAATAAACAAATAGAATAAAATATAGTTAGAAACATGAACCTTTGCTTTTCTCCATCCATGGTTGTAAATATATAAAGTTTTTCCCTGCCCAAAATATATTACAAGCCACAAAATATTAAGAAATTGCATGGCCATAGCTAAATGATTTTGGTTTTCTATGGCAAAGTATCTAGATATGCTTCTAGACATGGAAATATAAATTTGCAGTATCTTTGGTGTACATATCATATCTCAAGTACAAGACAAATTGTATCATGGTCACACCAGTCTGTGTAGAGGATAAATAAGTTGTATTGTGATATGAGAACATTTCACCATATATGGTTAATAAGTTCATTTTGCACATGTTTTATTTTAACAAAAAGACAACGGATATTGCAATTGTACATGTAGTTGTTCAATTATTTCTTATGCCACTATTTTGTATCATGTCAACACTAAAGTATCAACAAAATTTTACAGCAGAACAGGAAGGCACGGAAGAGGAGTTAGATCTCGACTTCGCCAGACACGACAAACAACACAACCGTAGGTCCACTTGCGGTTGCAGGACCTGAACACCGCAAAGAACCAAAAACAAAACATCTCCAACTGTCGACGCAGGTTCCAAACCCTGCAAAGCCGAAGTAAACAAAAGAAAACAACAAGCATCAAACCAGCGAGAAAGGACGAATAGGACCAACTATAGCCCCAGGGCTCCAAACGCGTAAACTTGAGCCAAACAACAACAACCAACAACCGACGAACCAACGAACCAGCGAACAAGAAACAACCACTGAACCAGTAAACAACATATGTATCTCCAACGATTACCAAACTGTAGCCGAAGCACAAAAAGAACTGGAAACATATAACGAGCATGCCAGTAGAAATAAGCAAACATTCTTACTTGCAAACTGCAAACACTGAACAACAAATAAGGAATATAAAATAAAATTATGGCATCAAAATTTACTCTGAAACGAGGAATGACAGAAGCGCAGGTCTAATTGTGGGTGCAACACCTGGGCCCCGCAAAGTTGAAGTAAACAAAAGCAAGGAACAAACACCAACATGTCCAATTGCAAGCGCAGGTCTCCAACCTTGCAAAGTTGAATCAAACAACAACAAGCAACAACTGACGAACCAACAAAGAAGAAGCACCCACTGAACCAATAAACAATGTATGTAGCTTCAACGATGACGAAATTGCATTCCAAGCCTAGAAGATTGTCCAAATTCACTGCAACATTGTATGAAAAATTTTGAGGAAAAATGTACTCCGAGAAGTCTATTCAGGTAAACATTTAAGGCTGTCAAAATGTCTAAAGGCCTCATGGTATGCAAACATTTAAGTTGTCAGGCCTGTTTCAGGACCTCGCGCCATATAAACATTTAAGCTGTCACGCATATTCAAGCACCTCAAAAAAAGTGTCAATGATCTAGACCTTCAGTATGCAAACATTTCAATATAAATACAAAGGACTAATAAACAACTTCCATGCTCAGAACTTTCGGTTTATAAACATTTCAGTAAAAATGTATTAAAGATTATGCTAAGAACTATAGGTTTGTAAACATTTTAGTAAAAATGTAATAAAAATTAAAAATGAATGTCTAAGCTCAAAACTTTGAATATCTACATATTTACAAAATTGGGAACAACGAAGCTGGCAATAAGACCTGGAATATATTCTCCA
>JASDQU010014487.1:124235-137488 GCA_032191745.1 Picea mariana
TGTATTACCTTCTATTCAGAGAGAGAAGCTCTGGACAATATCAGAATGTCATCTACAAAGAGGAGGTGTAGAATATTTAGCATCCTGGACACTTTTAAACCAGTAAGAGAACCTTCGTCTTTTTCTTTGTTGAGTGCCAGACTGAAGCCTTCCATCATCAAGATGAAGAGGAGGGGCGACATCGGGCATCCTTAATGTAGGCCTTTCTTGCAGTTAAAAAAGTTGGTGAGCTCACCATTTATCAGAATCGCGAAATTTGTGGAGGAGACACACGCCATTATCCAATTTTTGGTTGGGAGGCCAAAACCACATTGCAACAAAATTAATCTAAAATAATCCCAAAGCATGAGATAACAACCTTCTTTTTCTCAATGTCAATATATGATGACCAACAACTTCAAATAATCAAAGGGAACCTCCTCTACTCGGTATAAACTTATGTATTTGTTTTTATTACAAGTTGGAAAAACTAATTAATATATTGAATTGAGTAAGAACTAATGATAATGATGTTTGATGTATTGCATAGTTATTTTATAAATATGTTAACTGGACTTATAAAATTATAATGCAAGTAACACTAAAATAAATAATAATGTATAAAGAAGTAAATTATTATATATTTAAGAAATTGGTAAAAAGAAAAAAAATATTTGTGGAATATTATCAATTTTAAAAAATTACAACAATGATTTATATAAACTTTAAATTTATTAAAAAGGATTTAAAAATAGTATAAACTAAGAATTAAGATATTTTTAAAAGCTCATAATAAAAATGAGGATTATTATGTGTAATGGGTGGAGTGTTCAGCGAAAATAATGAACATTTCTAAACCTCTTATACAATTTTATTTAGAATTTTTTTTTATTACAATAGATTTATTTTCAAAAAATATTAACCCACAATCTATTGAGAGCAGACTATGACTAGATACCTAATGTATAAGAACAAGTTAAATTATTGGAGAATTATGGAAAACACCATTTTAAATATATTGTAATTAAGGTATTATAAAGATGTAATCAAACTTAAAATAATAAGAAAAAATCACCATTTATTACCATCTTGCCATCTGCTATTACCTCTTTATTTCCAAATGATTTTCACATTAATGTTTTTCCGTCTAATTGAACTTGATAACGCTACACATCCATTTCCAATTGGAGTTGAGGAAAGGATTTGATAACCACTTAAGAAATTCAATTACAATGTTTTTTCCTTACAACTTATTGTGTTCCAATTTAGAGATTCACTTATATCACTTACAATTTTTTTTCCCATTACAACTTATTCCAATTTTGAGATTCACTTTGTAGAGAGTACGTAAATATTTCAACTCACTACTAGGAAATCATAAATGCATTGAAGAGCTTGAGTGAAGACAAGAATTGCTTATAAGTATATAAGTCATAATGGAATTGAACATTAAAAAGATTTCCCATTTATAAAATTTTAAAAATCAAAACTTTCAAATTGAAGTTTTCATAATACTATAGAAGTGTCATTTATAAAATTTTAAAAATCAAAACTTTCCAATTTAAGTTTTTATAATAATCTAGAAAAAGAAAATTAAAAATAAAACAAATTATTAGTTTTTTTAATATTTAAAATAATCTAAATTTAATAAAAAAACAAAAATAAAAATAAAAATAAATATTTTAAATAAAAAATAATAATAATTAAATAAAATTACTAAACACAAAATATTAAAAATAAAAATAAAATAATAAAAAATAATTAATTTTTTTTCCCACATATACAAAAATAATAACTAATTAATAATAAAGATAATAATTAATTAATAATGAGTAACAATATAAATATATATACAAATGTTGGAGAAGAGGTATATATACCTCTTCTCCTTATAGGTATCGGATTTCATTAAATTAATTGTAAGTGATGAAGTATTGATTTTAATTTTAATAGTAAAAGTCAAATAACGTGAAATTGTAACCCAACTTCATTCCATATGTAGTAACATAAATATATAAGATAACAAGTATATATCTATTTTAGGTATTTTCAATTTGATTTGTAAGATAATTCTCTTAAAAGTAGGAAAAAAGGAATCACCAAAGTGAATTAGGGTGGTTAGGAATCACCAAAATGAATTGGGGTGGTTATCTATGGTGAGATTTTTTTGGATGAAAAATGAATATTTCAAAATGTTCATCTTCATCCCACTTCTTACGAAATGTTTTCAATGATCCTGTAATTCCAAATTTGAATAGTTCAAGTGCATGCCCACATGCAATAATCCTAGATATGTGAGCCAGTTTTCCAAAGATAAATGGAAAACTAAGGTGGGAGAAGAACCACCCATTAAAAACTTGGTCCATGTAATAAACATCTCAGTCATTATTATTATATCCATATGTAAAACTATTTTGATCCTTTAGAATTACTATAAAAATCTTTAAAAAGTATTTAGCACCAATTGAAGTTGTGGAATAGAGAATCTCCTAATTGTATGTTGTTATCTAATTTATGTGAATATTGGTCAAGTATCTATGGGAATATTGGTCAAGTGGCATGGACATTCACATTGAATTAAATGATCAAACATGCTTGATAAAAAATGATATACTTGCAAAATATTTGTAAATTAATAACTTAACAATGAAAGTGTGCATTTAAGTGATTACGTAAGAATTCACCAATGTTGATAATGGACAATGTAATGTCCCCACATTGGGACATCATTATATTACAGAGGGTTATGATGACCAGAGTAGCCATATGGAGGTTATAGCGAGTACATAGATTATTGAGAGGTATTTTGGGGTCCGACTTGCATCGCTCATCCCATTTCATCATTATGATCCATTCCGCACAGGTTGGCTTTGGTTCTGTTGCATTCCGACGATTTCCATGATTTTAAGTATTTTGAGCTATAAGTTAATTAAATTCACTGAAGAGTCATTTTGGGCACAATACTTTGTAATGTCCCTTTCCAAATAGGAGCTCCAGAGAAGAGGCTTAATGGTCTAAACCGCCCCATTAGACTTTAGCCAGGGCGAAAGAGGGGTAAACAAGGTTACTAGAGGTCACTCCAGTCAAAGGTGTTATATTCAGAAAGTGACATTGAGCTAAAAAGGGTTAAAATCACTTTTAAGTCATTATGAGCTAAAAATAGAAGTCAATAGTGAATTAGGGTTTTAGCAGTGATTTAGAGTTTTGGAAGTCAACAGTGCATTAGGGTTTCAACATGATTTAGGGTTTTGGAAAGCTATAAAGGAAGGGTCAGCGACCTAATTTATCATTATGCAGATTATGACTTGTCATTGAGGAGAAGAGATGCATCTTAGTAGAGATAGTTCAGTGTATTCTAGGAGGAAGACACCAGTTGGCTGATTTCGGTGTTGAAAGACACAACCTAGTCATTGGGAAGATCGTCCAGGTCTTCCATCATTCTTCATTGATTCCGCAGTGCTCCCATATTCTGGGTATTATCTTTTAGTTGCTTATTGTATTATGGCTAATATCCTTTTGTCTTTTAATCTAGCTGAGTGTTGTTATTTTATTCAGCCACAGTTGCTTATTTTTATTCCGACTAAGATCCTTTGTCTGTTGATCTAGTTGAGTATTGTCATTTTATTCAGCCGCATTCGACCATTTTGTAATCCACAGAGATATCATAATACAAAATTTGTAGTCCTTTGTCGTGTTTATTATTTGTATGATCATTTATAAGTTGTAAACCTTTGATCCTACACACACATTAGTAGTGTTTCCTAGACTAGCCAAGTCAGGAACATTACAGTGGTATTAGAGCTTTAGTCCTACTAGCCTATGACTAAAGACAATGAGTGCAACAGAAGACCCAGAGGGCCGTGAACACGTAGGTGACGAATATGTCACTTACAACAGGCATCCGATAAGAAGGCATAAGCCTAATTTTCCCCCTTTTTCTCCTAGCTCAGAGGAAGAGGAAGAGGCACACAGAGAAGTAGAGAGAAGGGCAGAGCATGAGGTTGAGCACGAGGCAGAGAGGATGCTAGGAGATAGATATGAGTGACTAGAGGGAAGTGGAAGGCCCCCGTAGATCCAGAGGTAGCTTTCATGTAGGTTATCAACGATATGTTAGCTAGTCAATGGACCATGTCTTAGTCCTTGGCACAGGTGGTTGATAGATTGGCTAGAGTGGGCACCCCCGATACACAAGTCCCGCATGTATCATAGGGGAACTTGGGAGCAGGAAGTAGACCCCAGTCACCCTCTTGCACATACACCTCTACGAGTAGGATTCCTAGACCCTTGTTTCCCAATTTCCAGAGGGCGCCCACGTTAGCAACACCACCACCGATAGCACAGAGGCCACCCACTCATGCCGATGACAATATAGAGTATAGGAGGGAGTATGCAGCATTGGGTCGTGAATTCCATTAGGACATGACCTTAGTCAAGTATCGTGGACTCAGAATCAAGAACCACTCTAGAGAGCTGTAGAGAGGAGGACCACAATAACAGTAGGGGCATAACCTTGATTTCATCTGAAAAGTTGGGAAACTCACCATCCATTCTTTCAATGGATCGATCATCCAAATACAACACAGAGCTTGGGTACAGAAGCTAGACACGTATTACAAGCTCAACCAGATGACTGAGACAAAGGCCATCAGTTTTGCGACCTTACACTTGGAGGGTGAGGCACACGAGTGGTGGTATCATGGACTGGTGACATTGGGTCACAGTCGCATCACCTCCTATAGGGAGTTTGCATATAGGCTCATGGACAGGTTTGACAGGAAGGATCTCAAGATACACTTCATGGATCTAGCTCAGTTTAGACGAACTGGCACAACAAAGGCGTTCATCACAGAGTTTCAACGGGTAGCCGTGGTAGTGACAGATATATTGGAGCCGAGGCTGATCATGCTATTCACAGAAGGACTCACAGAGCCTTTGAGAGAATGGGTGAATGAATACAGGCCTCCCACTTTGCAGGATGCCATCCTTCGCACTCAAGATCTAGAATATTCAATGCCAAAGACTAAAACTTTCTCCAAACCATTTGTGCCCCAGAGGGATCGAGACAGGAAGCCATTCCAAATAGAATGGAAGGGAAAGGAGAAGTTGGATGATGAGGCTAGGTGAGAGCTTATGAGGAAGAAGCTTTTCTTCAGCTGCAGAGATCCTTGGGTCCCAGGCCACAGGTGCATGGGAAAGGGAGAGATTCATTATATTGAGGTAACAACAGACATCATGAACAGTGAGGAGGAGGAGCAAGACAAATGATCCACTAGTTCAGAGGAGTCAGCACCAACAGAGGGGTAGCCTCCCCGTAGACCACCGACACCAGCAGGAGCCCATCCTCCAGTAGTCCCACAACCGCCAGAACAGGCTAACAGGAGGAAACTAACAAAGGGAGGTGTCATAGCGACCTTTTTTGGTGTTCCCAGGTATGATACCCTCCATATCAGAGGGATTATTCAGGGGCAACAGGCAATCGCTCTGATAGATGGTGGGGCCACCCACAACTTCATCGACGCTTCACTAGTATCGACATGGGCACTTCAGATAGAGGATTTTGAGGGGTTTGATGTTGTGGTAGAAGATCGCCACACAGTGGAGTGTCTAGATAGAGTTCCAAACTTAGAGATGAAGTTAGGAAACTACACAATGAGAGAAACATTTTATGTGGTTGACCTATTAGACATAGATGTGGTGTTAGGAATTCAGTAGATGATTACCTTGGGAAAAATCACTACCAAATACCAAACCTTGGAAATGGGATTCAGAGATTAGGATGGGAAGAAGGTTGTTCTAAGAGGTATGTCGATAGGAGCACCCAGGATAGTTTCAACCAAGAGGATGGAGAGGATATTTAGACATGGGGAGGTAGCATATGCCGTAGAATGCTTGATCACTGCTCAGAAGGATTCAGAAGGTCGACAACAATACCATACAGAGATCAAGAATTTACTGGGATGACATCAGTAGGTCTTTGAGACAATTCCACCTAGGAGACCACCTGACAGGGGGTTGGAGCACACCATTGAGTTAGAGGAGGGGGCCAAACCTATGATCACCCCCCCCTATCGTAATCCTAGGAGGTTCAAGGATGAGATAGAGAAGACAATCAAGGAATTGATGGCAATGGGACACATCAGACCAAGGAACAACCCATTTGCTTCTTCAATTGTCTTAGTTCGAAGAAGGATGGCACCATGAGGATGTGCATTGATTACCGAGCCTTGAACAAGAAAACCATCAAGAACTGGTACCCTATCCCAGGCATTGACGAGTTGATGGATGAACTGCATGGGGTAGTTTTCTTCTCAAAAATTGATCTACGCTTTGGATATCATCAGATCAACATCCGAGAGCAGGACATAGAGAAGACGACATTTCGATGCCATTTTGGACACTTCGAGTTCCTGGTTATGCCATTTTGGTTAACCAATGCACCCGCTACATTCCAGTCTTGCATGAACCATATATTTAGGGATCAGTTAAGGAAATCAGTCTTGCTTTTCTTCGACGACATCTTGATCTATATCCGGTCATGGCAAGAGCATATGAGGCACCTAGATGAGGTATTGAGCATCATGGAGGCACATTCATTATATGTCAAAGAGTCCAAGTGCTATTTTGGTATGACATAGTTTCTTTAGTTAGGCCACATCATCAGTTCACAGGGGGTACAGGTGCACCAAGAGAAGATCAAGGCCATTTTGGATTGGCCGATGCCTAAGAACGTGACATAATTGAGGAGCTTCTTCGGGATGTGCAACTATTACAGGCAGTTCGTCCGGGATTTTTCTCATCTTGGAGCACCACTGATAGATCTTACCAAGCATGGGGCCTTCATATGGACTAAGAAATCACAGGAATCCTTTGATCACATGAAGGAAGTCATGGGCACTTGTTTAGTGTTGGCACTACCAGACTTCACCTTGCCATTTATACTAGAGTGTGATGCATTCGTTGAAGTGATTGGTGCAGTTTTGATGCAAGGAGGACACCCCATTGTATTCGAGAGCTAGAAGCTTAGTCAACCCGAGAGGTTGTACTCCATTTATGAAAAGGAAATGTTGGAAATCATGCATTCCTTGACCAAGTTCAAACAATATTTGGTGGGCAACAAATTCATGGTCAAGACCGATCACAGCAGTTTGAAGTATTTCCTTGAGCAGAAGGACCTCAGTGAGCGCCAAAATAAATGGGTGATGAAGGTACAGGGATTCGACTTTGACATAGAGTATTTAAAGGGGAAGAAGAACATTGTGGCCGATGCACTATCGAGGAGACCTGCGACATGTTCTTTGATGGAGATTTCAACAGATTGGAAATCCCAGTTATTAGTGGAATATTCCAAGAACAAGTTTTCTTGTGAGGTGATGGATGGGGAGATACAAGATGACCGGTATAGGGTCACTGACGATGTCATATTTTACAAGGATAGAGTCTACTTGGTGTCAGATTCAGGGCTTTAGAAGAAGATCCTCATCGCAGTTCATGATTCACCTCTAGTAGGCCATTAGGGGTTTTTCAAAACCTATAGATAGATCAAAGAGAGGTTCTCATGGAAGGGCCTCACACAAGATGCTATGAGACACGTTAGTGAGTGTGCGACTTGACAGAAGAACAAGTCAGAGCATGCTCTTCCAGCAGGGCTAATTCAACCACTCCCCATTCCATAGCATAAATGGGAGAGTATATCTATGGACTTCATCACAGGTCTATCCAAGGTCCAGGGTAAGGACTGTATCATTGTAGTGGTAGATAGATTGACCAATTTTGCTCACTTCTACGCCATACCGATAGAGTACAATGCAGTTCAGGTAGTCGATCTTTTATTCAAGGAGGTCTTCAGACTTCATGGGTTGTTGAAGAACATCGTCAGTGACAGGGATAGTTGGTTCATAGGGACATTTTGGAGAGATTTGTTTCAGTTGGTGGGGACAGAGTTGACACCTAGCACTAGCTATTACCCTTAGACAGATGGGTAGACCGATATTGTCAACAAGTGGGTTGAAGGGTATTTGAGTAACTATGTAGGAGGACAACAGAGAACGTGGGTAAAGTGGTTATATTTAGGAGAACATTGCTACAACACCACCTTCCACATGTCCATTGGTATGAAACCCTTCCGATCATTGTATGGATATGATGCTCCCACTTTGGTAACTTGGTCTTCGGGGAGAGAAGAGATCCCAAGGCCAAGGATTGGATCATAGAGAGTTAGGTGATTCTCAAGTTGTTGAAAGAGAACTTGTAGATGACGCAAAACCAACAAAAGATAAGTGCAGACAAGCATAGGATAGAGCGCAACTTTGAGGTTGGATATTTGGTTTTCTTGAGACTCCAACCCTACATACAGTCATCTCTAAAGAAGAGTGGGGCCGAGAAGCTCAAGCCCAGATTTTATGGTCCTTACAGGATCATATGTCGAGTAGGTGAGGTTTCTTACTAGATAGAGCTTCCAGAGGGGAGCAATATTCATAACGTGTTCCATGTTTCTTGCCTCAAAAAGGCAGTGGGACAATTCATTAGCACATCAGAGAAGCTTTCCCCATTGGATGAGGAGGGAAAGTTGGAGTTAGTTCCGGAGGAGGTTTTGGAGTTTCGGGAGTGGAAACTGAGGAATAGGGTCATCAGAGAGTGTTTGATTAGATGGAGAGGGCTTCTAGTAGAGGACACTACTTGGGAGAGCGAGCAGGTGTTGCAACACCCTGGATTGGTATTGTTTGAGGACAAGCAATTTCGGGAAGGGAGGACTATAATGTCCCTTTCCAAATAGGAGCTCTAGAGACGAGGCTTAATGGTCTAAATCGCCTCGTTAGACTATAGCCAGGGCCAAAGAGGGGTAAACAGGGTTACTAGAGGCCACTCCAGTCACAGGTGTTATATTCGGAAAGTGACATTGAGCTAAAAAGGGTTAAAAGCAATTTTAAGTCATTATGAGCTAAAAATAGAAGTCAACAATGAATTAGGGTTTCAACAGTGATTTAGGGTTTTGGAAGTCAACAGTGAATTAGGGTTTCAACATGATTTAGGGTTTTGGAAAGCTATAAAGGAAGGGTTAGTGACCTAATTTATCATTATGCAGATTATGACGTGTCATTGAGGAGAAGAGGTGCATCTCAGGGGAGATAGTTCAGTGAATTCCATGAGGAAGACACCAATTGACTGATTTCGGTGTTGAAAGACACACCCTAGTCATCGAGAAGATCATCCAGGTCTTCCATCATTCTTCATTGATTCCGCAATGCTCCCATATTCTGGATATTATATTTTAGTTGCTTATTTGTATTCCGGCTAAGATCCCTTTGTCTTTTGATCTATCCGAGTGTTGTTATTTTATTCAGCCACAATTGCTTATTTGTATTCCAGCTAAGATCCTTTGTCTGTTGATCTAGTCGAGTATTGTCAGTTTATTCAACCGCATTTGGCCATTTTGTAATCCACAGAGATATCATAATACAAACTTTGCAGTCCTTTGTCGCATTTATTATTTGTATGATCATTTATATGCTGTAAACCTTTGATCCTACACACACATTAACAACGTTCCCTAGACTAGCCAAGTGAGGAACATTACATACTTGGAGGAACCTCTTAGTGTAATAGCACATTGGAATCGAGAGGAAAAACATGATAGGATGATGAGAAGTGACTTTCAGTTGTCAGGGAAGCCACTAGGAGAGATAAGGTGCTTTTCAGAAGTAAAAAGGTTAATTAATTAATTAAAGTGATTTAATTAATTAATTAATAATTAAAAAAGAAAAGTCACTTTGGAGAGACAAGGGGATGGAGGAAGTATAAATAAGAGGCAAGGGACTCTATTCATTCATTCATGTTTATCATTTTGATATCTGGCTTCTAGCTAGAGAGCCCATACCTTGGGGGTTTTGAGGTTTTTGACTTAACAAACCCTAGAGGATGATTCAATGGTGAAATATTCCACCTAGCTTGTCCCAAGATTGGTCTCGGAGATGAAATACTCTCCCACACCATTCTAGTTCACACCTACTCAGTGCAGGAGGGTTATACACCAACCACAGGCATAGGAAGAGAAGGAGGGTGCACCATTAGGGGTTTCCTGCAAGGGGGGCACACCATCCATTGAGGGAAGTTCATTCCAGGTGATTGGCAGAGCTTCTGGAGATTCTAGCACCTGGGTTTTCATTGCAGGGTCGTGGCCATTAGATCTAGTGCATTCTGGTGGAGTTTTATGTGTCATTCGATTTATTGGATGCATGGGACGAATTGGAGGAGATGAGCACACTTCAGAAAGTGATTTCAACCATTTGGTAGATCAGATCTTCATCATTTTGCTTGGGACTTCATTAGGGAGGTAACCAAGCCCCAATCTATCATTCTAGTGGTTTTGTGGAGCATTGGGAGGCCTCTAGGAGACATGTCGTATTATCTAGGGTTTCAGGCATCTAGGGGGGCACACCATTCTTTGGAGGAGAGTCAGATCCATGAGGTTGAGAAGGATCTTGGAGATTTGAGCACCTGGGTTGTTCTTGCCTTTACACGATCTATTGTTTGGCATATTTACCGGAGTGATTGGACATCTTTGGCAACAGGGCTGAATTGTTGAGGCCATTCAGTGATCCAGCAGGGCGTGGCATCTTCCAGCTTGGGGGTTGATACTTCATATGGCCCAGATCTTTATTGTATTGGTATTCATGGTGTATTCATCATTTGGAGGCTTATAGTATCTTCTTGGAGCATTTTTTAGCAGCTCCTATTGTGTTATTGGATCCATATGTTGAGCATTCCAGATCAACATCTTCATTGTATCAGGTTCTTCTATTTATGAATAAAATCAGATCTTAGGTGTTTTGGCTTGTCTATCATATTATTGATCTTGCATATGGTTGAGGTATGTTCCATTACGGTATCTTCTTGTTTATTGCTGCAACACATATATAAATTCATCATCATAAACCCTAAGTCCGAAATCAAGAGGTTAACCTGAAAGTAAACACATACAAACAAGTAAATCAACAAAGTGTTTGACGAAATACCACACTCAGAAAACGTTTAAAAAGACACCAAAAACTTTGATGTTCCTAGCATGTTGGCTTGGGAACATTAAAGACAACCATCATTTCATTTAAAATTAATATATAGTGTAGTGTTGAAATTAAACTATCAACTGTAAACACATCAAGGAATCTAATTCTAGTAAAAACAACATGAACCATTTTGAAGGAGAAATATTTGAACCATTTTTTAGAAGAGATTTCCTTTGGGAAGTGTAAAACTACTTTATCATACAACTTACAACCTCGATGGGAAATGCACGGGTGCACAGTCCACATACCAATTAATAGACCAACCCTAGGATAATATGAAAAGTAAATAAATAGAAAAGGGACTAGTAAGAAGAAAATTCAAATTTAGAATTCTATTTCTGAATGTTGTCCACATTCTGAAATTTAAATCAAAGTTCATTAGCTGTTGAAAATGATGCCATAAAATGTTCGAATGGGTTTTGATAAACTCAACCTAATACTTCACATGAGAAATTAGTTGGAACTATACGTGAATGGTGTATGTGTACGTGCCATAATTTTCAAACAATTTGTTGACCCATAGAAAACATGAAAATTGTTGTGTGTCTATCTCGAAATAAAGCAAATTCGAACAAGGAAAACCACTTCACCATAATGAACCACAAGTGAATTGCCCCTAGTTTGTAAAGACTTGAAAACAAACTTAGTGTATTTATGACCCTCACTCTCTGCAATATTCTAGATATAATATAGTATGTAGAACATAAATATTTAGCAAGCAATGGAAGAACAACAATGATATAACCAAAACAATATTAGAATATAATACCAAAATAACACCACAAAGAGCACCTTTATTAATGATAACAATATTCACTTGCCTCTTCGAGGGGGAAACCTCCAACACATAAAATATCTATTACAATAATCTCCAAGACAAAACTTCTCATGCCCTCGACTCCTATTTATACTAAAATTATCTACTAAAAGAACAATCTAGAAGAAGATCTTCTAGAAGCGAAAGCTTCTATTAGGTCTTCTTACATTTGACTTATTCTTCCTTATTACTAGGCCTTATTAATATTGGCTTTTATTATATGGAAAATATATTATTCTACCTACATGAGGGGTTAGGGAGGTTATGTCCCTAACATTCCTTCCCCCTTAAAAAAAAACCTTGTCCTCAAGGCTCTAGATGAGGAAATTGCTATAGAATGGTAGTTGGATCCCAGGTGGCATATGTTGGAGTTGTATCTTTCCACTATACTAACACTTCCTTGATGGTGTGTTGATGAAGAGGATGCTCACGCTAGTCCAAGACTGCTTGTGGATGCAACCAAATGGATCCTTCTTCATTCAACTCGGGGAGGTCGGTTTGAGTTTGGCACTTAGTTCCAATCACCTTCTTTAAGTAGGAGACATGAAAAACATGATGGATCTTAGAATGACTGGGAAAATTTAACTGACCGACCACCTTTCCCACATGCTTGAGAACTGCATAAGGACCATAAAATTTGGGTGCCAGTTTTTGACAATGTTCAGCCTTGCGTGAAGTCTTCTCATAAAGTTGCAGTTGAAGAAACACTTGGTCTCCTTCAACAGATTGACGTTCATAGAAACCTTGATTTGATTGTTGCTTCATGCGATTCTGATTCATGACCAAATTATCTTTGAGGGTACAGAGAATAGCCTCACGAACTGTAAGAGTTTGGTCAACTTCCTGGACCTTCAAGACACCGGGCATGTATGAGAGAACTACGGGTGGATTTTGTCCATATACTGCTTCATATGGATTCATGCAAGTAGTTGTATGGTAAGAAGTTTTGTACCACCATTCAACTAATGGTAACTATTTAGTCCATTGATTTTCTCTTTCATATGAAAAACACCTCAAATATGTTTCCAAATACTTGTTGACAACTTCAGTTTGACCATCAGCATGGGGATGAGAGGTGGTGTTGAGATGCAATTGGGCACCTTGTAGCCTGAATAGTTCTTGCCAAAAATTTCTAGTGAAAGTGGGATCTCGATAAAAAACAATAGAATGAGGCATGCCATGAAGCTTGAAGACATGATCCATGAAAATTTGAGCCACAATGGAGGCTTTAAACTGGTGTTGAAGAGAGAAAAAATGAGCATACTTGGAAAGACGATCAACTACCACCATGATGACTCACTTATTGCTCGATTTAGGTAATCCAACAATGAAATCGATAGAGATATCCCTCCAAATAGAAGGTGGAATCGACAATAGCTCTAGTGTGCCAGAAG
>JASDQU010014487.1:172199-185358 GCA_032191745.1 Picea mariana
TCCAGAAGCAAGTACATTACTTAAGCCATGTTCTATCCGAAGAAGGAGTAGCGGTAGACCCTGACAAAATCAGGTCTATCATGGAATGGCCTACCCCAAAGGATGTTTCGGATATCAGATCCTTTATGGGATTAGCAGGGTACTATTGGAGATTTATAAAAGGATTCTCCAAGATAGGTTGTCCAATCACTGCCCTCTAAAGGAAGGGGACAAAATTCATGTGGACACAGAAATGTGAAGAAAGATTTCAGACCCTGAAACACCTACTGACCCACGCACCCATGTTAAAGATTGCCAGTCCCGAAGCCGAATTCCTCGTGTGCACAGATGCCTGTAAGGAAGGGCTCGGAGGAGTCCTTATGCAAGGAGGAAGTGTGGTCTACTATGAATCCAAAAAATATAATGATCACAAAGTAAACTATGTGACCCATGATATAGAGATGGCTGCCATAGTGCATGCCTTGAAAATGTGGAGGCATTACCTCATGGGAAGAAAATTTATACTTCTGACAGATCACTGTGGATTGCGATATCTATTTGACCAACCGAAGCTCAATGCCAGACAAGCTAGGTGGATGACCCTCCTTAGCGAGTTTGATTTCAAAATCAAACACATTAAAGAAAAATAAAATAGGGTGGCTGATGCCCTTAGCAGAAGCATGAAAACAATTCACCTGGCCGTGATGAGTACCTGTGAGACAGATGTCAAAGAAAGAGTCAGAAATGCACAAGAGACAAACACATTCTTCCAGACTGTGACCTCATACCTACAGCAAGAACCCACAGGTATAAAGTACAGAGACTACCAGATGATGGAAGGAGGCCTGCTCACTTACCGAAGAAGATTGTATATCCCAGATTGTGACGACTTGAAGAGGTTCATACTGGATGAACTACATAATATACCCTATACTAGTCATCCAGGATATCAGAAAATGATCATGGCCACCAGGAAACAATTCTACTGGCCTGGATTGAAGAAAGACATAGCCAAGTACTTGGCCAAATGCATAGAGTGCCAACAGGTAAAAGCAGAACACCGACACCCATCAGGATTATTACAACCTCTACCAATCCCGGAATGGAAATGGGAAACCATCTCCATGGATTTCATCACCGGATTACCAACCTCGACCAAACATAATGATGCCATCATGGTAGTGGTGGATAAATTGAGCAAGTCCGCTCACTTTATCCCCGTCAAGTCAACTTGCAAGGCAATAGACATCTCTCAGGTATTCATGAAGGAGATATTTAGACTGCATGGTATGCCAAAAGAGATCGTGTCTGACAGAGACACGAAATTTACTTCCAACTTTTGGAAGTCACTAATGGTTGGTTTAGAGACCAAGTTGCTGTTTAGCACCGCTTATCACCCTCAAACCGACAGACAAACAGAAAGAGTGAACCAAATTCTAGAAGACATGTTAAGAATGCATGTAATGCATCAACCCAAGAAGTGGGAAGAGTACCTTCCACTGATGGAATTTGCTTACAACAACGACGGCCAAGAATCCTTAAGGATGAGTCCATTTGAAGTCCTCTATGGTAGACCGTGCAACACTCCTGTTAGTTGGAGTAATCCCATAAACATAATTTCTTTTGGACCCGACATGTTGAAAGAGATGGAACAACAAGTGACTCAGATAAAACAAAACCCGAAGGTCGCTCAGAACCGACAGAAAAGTTACGTCGACCAAAAGAGAACCCCAAGAGAGTTCAAGATGGGAGACCATGTATATCGCAGAGTTAGACCCAGAAAGATTTCTCTGAAAATGGGAGCCAGTGCCAAGTTGGCACCTCGGTATTGTGGACCCTTTGAAGTTCTAGATAGAGTGGGACCTGTAGCCTATAGGCTAGCACTGCCTCCCACAGTAAAAGCACATAATGTTTTCCATGTTTCATTATTGAAGAAATATGTACATGATTCTAATCATATAATTGACTGGTCTATGATTCAGGTGGAACCAGAGGGAGAATTCCTACCAGAACCTCAATGCATACTGGACAGAAAGGAAACCTCGCTCCAGAACAGAACCATTGCACAGGTCAAGGTGCAGTGGAGACATTTTGGCCCAGATGAGGCTACATGGGAAATGGAGGATGCCATGAAACATGCATATCCGATTTTGTTTACCTCTGTACATACATGTCATATTGATAGATAGAACATCGAGGACGATGTTCCTTTAAGGGGGAGGGAATTGTAACACCCTGTTTCCGCCAGTCTGTAAAAATAATTATGCTGGCCAAGAACTGTGGAAAACTCAAAGATGTGAATGTGTGATTCTGAATGAACCTTATCATACAAAGTCGACGAATGTAAATTAACATTTTGAATATATACATATATGTTGCAGGACTGCTGGGAGGGGGATGTGCTGAAAAAAAGAGACCACGATGGCTAAAGAAAGGTGGTGGAAGGCACTTGGAATGGTGGTGCTAACTCCCACCGAAACTAATACCGTATTTGGTCTTCACTGGCCTCGAGAACCAAGAATGGCTCGCTGGCCCCAAAATGAATTACTCGCAAGGATGGTAGGTGAAGAGGCTCCTCATGAGTTAATGAGGGATGGGGGTGAACCGCCCATCTGTGGAGGCCTCAGACCTGAACACCGCAGGGGAATTCATGCCACATGCAACCTCACCAGAAAAGAAAAGGTAGGTAAAAGGTGTGGAAAAAGGGGGGGACATGAGGGATAGATCACAGGAGGAGATCAAAAGAAATCGGGAACAAAAATACACAGTGAGCGATAGCGGAGAAGAAGGGGAGTAACCTTCATTCTCGATCGCTGAAGAATCGAGACAGAGAGTCTCAAGCATCATGGTCTAGCTCAGGGGTGGCTAGTGGTAAATCCTTTCGGATTCGCCGAGCCTACGGTTGGGTGGAAACGAGCACCCCTCTCAACAATTGCATCACCTGGTGTTTCCTGATAAGCTTTATATCTTGTATCTTGAATTTAAATATTCTGACATGTATGCTCATGGTTTGTGAAATTATCAATGATTTCTGTATAAGACTGCCTGTATGGTGTTTGATCAGAAATGGTGGCTGCATGCTTATATTGGAAAGACCATATATGACTTACGTATATATTGGTATATATGTATATTTTTAACGGATTCAGTATTCAAGTCTGTTCTCGGGAAATCCATTCCCTTATTTTATCTCAAGTAATTCCTTGGATAGATCTTCCCATAGGGACACCCTTTTTAAATTTTACCCAAGGATATGCCGGAGGATTTTATGGTGTAAGTCTGAAAAACCCTGCATGAGAGAGAGAATGGTCCTCTTAGACTTAAGACATTTCGACGTTTCGGCACCTGGGGTATCTAGGTGCGAGTCCTCTTGTACTCGCGAGTCCCGAAACCCCGACCCGCGAAATCCTGAAATGACAGCGTGTGAATGAATTAAGGACCTTTCAATGGTTCAATACCCAGGATACCCTTCCTCTTGCTAAATTCATGGATGAGATCCTTTCGGAGGATCTAAGTTCTGTTACGACCGTTAAATTGAATGAATGAACGCAGGCGTTAATGCCTTGACCCCTTTTTAACCTTTCTTGAGTAGCGAGGAAATTAGGACTGTCGATTCCAAGACCCATGGGAGTACCTGGACCATCCATTTGTAGAGTACACGTGGCGGCTGGTAAGCATTTCGACTTTTTGGCACCCGGGAGATCAGAGGGTAAGAACCCTTGTCCTCACGAATCGTGAAATATCGACATGTGAAATCCCAAAATGCTAGCGTGTGGGTAAGTTATGAGTTTTCGGAGTTTCGACACCCGGGGTATCTAAGTGAGAGTTTTCTTGTACTTGTAAGTCCTGTAATCTCGATTAGCGAAACCCCGAAATGGTCTAACGTAGATTCGAGTTTTGATGTTTCGGTGTTTCGGCACCCGGGGTATCTAAGTGTGAGTTTCCTTGTACTCGTAAGTCCTGAAATCCCGACTTGCGAAACCCCAATGGAGGAAACCCTGAAATAGTGAAACATGTTTAGAGTTTGGTGTTTTGGAGTTTCGGCTCCCGGGAAACCCAGGTGTGAGACCTCCTGTCATCGCACATCCTGAAATATCGATGGAGGAAACCTCGAAATAGTGAAGCATGTTAGAGTTTGGCGTTTCAGAGTTTCGGCTCCCGAGAAACCTAGGTGCGAGACCTCCTGTCGTCGCACATCCCAAAATCCTGATGGAGTAAACCCCGAAAGGTGGAGTGACATATTTTAATCTGAGGCATTTTTAGTTATGACAAACTATTGGTCCGCTTCGGATTTCGGCACTTCGAGAGACAAGAGAGCAGGAGAACACAAATGCATCGTGATTTCCCAAATTGTGAAACCGTCAAGCACCTCTCCAATAAGGACTACGGTCATAACCGCCGGTCATATTAGGGATCTTTAAAGGGAAAGGAGGGTCTGCGATAGGCTCCTTAGAATTTTAAAAGGAAAGAAAGCCGAAAATTCTCTAGCCCTGTGGTGGGTGTGTTACACTCTCCTCCTTCTTTAGATCAAATTGGAAAAATAACTAGCTGAAGATAAAGCAAAGACAACCAAAGCATGAGGGTTTGAAGAGGCAAGGTGTTGGTACTATAAGGCCTTTTCAACAAACCCTAGAATGGTACGACCCTAGTGTAGAAGAACTAGGCCAAATATGTCTCACTCTCTTCTGCTTCTGGATAGTAAGGCTAGCTCAGGGAGAAGAAGAAATGAGAGTGTAGCTATGGATAGGCTCTCTCTTCCTTCTTCAATGGATACAAATTTGTCTATTAGGGGACATGAGACAAGGACCAATTAAATGTGCTTGTCACCTAGGGTTTTGATTCAACAAATTTATAAGTAATGTGCAAGAAATTTAGACTACAACCATTCAATAAGAAGTTTTGTAGAAAAACACTTACAATTCATGAAGAAATAACCATGCAAACCCTAGTTGTAAAACCTTCCTTCAAGAGAAACACCATAAATGCCAAAAAATTCTTCCTTCAACAAGTGCACCTCTCTTATATCAACCAAAAACCCCAATAGGGTGCTAAAATCAGACGTCACTAATGAGTGAGTGATGAATCATGTCAAAATGAGAGTGAAAACCCTCAATATAGACTGTATCAATGACCTAATTTAACTTTTAGGTCATAAAAAGGTCGACATGGCCAGAATACCAAAATAATACTGTTTTACATTAAATGTTCAATTTAAAACCCTAATTGAGCAAAAGGTGAGACGTCACCCCTTCTAGGGGAGATGTTAGCCCCTTTTAGGGCAAATGAAACAATAAAGAGCAAACCGTTAGCCCTCTTTGGGCCTCTCCATCATGCCACACATGCCAACTGGCCTGTCAAACTGCCACACGCTCAAGATGATGTCATGAGCCCATAGGTGACGTCCTGGGCCATCCAGGCCAAACGTTTCACTGGAAGTGGGTCAATCCCCCTAGGTCGGGCTCTGCCAAAGTGCCTTTGATGAAACATCCTCTTCTTCTTTGGTGCAAAACCTTGATCAACCACTGCCCTGTATTTGCCCTCTGATGGGGTCTCAACATCCATTTGGTGGGCTCTTTTTCCCCATGGAGGTCCAAACTGATCATCTCCCCATGTGTACAAGTCCAAATGGTACCTGTCGATTGGGCATGGTCCTGCACATCAAAGGCTACGCCCTCCATGGGCTCATTAGTCACATGGATCATAGCAATGTCAATCACAATTCATCATCAATATTATTAAACGACATTGGTTTGCATGTGAAGCTATATGGTTCGTGAAGAGAATCACAGATGAAGCTTTAAAGATAACGAAACTAGAGACCACCTTCAGAGACAGAGCTTTGGCGTGGTATATGAAGTATAAGGTGACTACGCTGACAAGATAAGCTAGGTCGATAATAAATATTAAGAGAGATATGGTTAGGGAGTTCCAATATCCTAAGTTAGAATCATAGTGTAACACTGAGATAAAAAAAGATCAATCAGTAGGCGAGAGAGACCATATGGGACTATGACCAATGGTTCAAGATATTGTTGGACAGATTGACATTTCAAATCCAAGATTTACAACACAAGAAATAATTTATTGTAGGAATTCTACCCCATATTCGAGTCTTGCTCGACGACTCAGGAAAAGGCCATGGAGATTGCGATGCACCTAAAAGATACACTAGGAGGTGGTGATACATCAACAAGTCTGGTGTAGGTGAAATCTCAGCTCACAAATATCACGATGCAGTTGCAATATATGGTTAGGGCTATGGTGGTGTGTGATCATGTGTGGTTTACTATGCGTCGTACAGAAGGTCACTATAGTAACAAATTTCCTATGCATGGGAGATACATGGTGATAGGTGCACCAAATTCATTTCCAACTGGACCTCAGACCGAGTGGTGCAAGAATTGTAGACAATGTGGACATATACCTCCCTGGTGCCCAACTCTACAGAAATAATAGAAGACTACACATACTCCATTTTACGTGTTTTGCAAATCCATGGGGCATGATGTGAACAACTGCCAGTCACTTCAATTGATGTAGGAGCACACCGTAGATGCCTTCCAGGTCCAGGAAGAACAAAAATGCGGTGACCACAGAGGCGTAGAGAGAGGAGGATACCAAGGAGCTCCCAGAGGAGGATATGGACGAGGAATAGAATGAGGATATGGTGGTGGTGGAGGAAGAGCACCTAATTTCTTTAATTGTGCTGAAGTGGGCCACGTGTCGCATTGTTGTACTAAGCCACGCGCACTTTGTGGTATTGTCATAGTACAAAGCATGTCGCAGAATATTTCCTAGACTTGTTGGCAAAGTGGGAAGAGAAGAAGGCACAATGCAATATGGTGATTACAGAGTCGCGTGGAGATTGGAATATAGAGGAAGAAATTGATGTGTAGGTGGGAATGGAATTAGAATGTGGAAAATATTTAGGCCAAAACATTGAAGGGAATATAAAAAAAATCAACGTAGGCACTTCCTAAGTTTGATGTTGCACAACAAAAGAAACTCTTGCAAGACACACAAAGAGATATAGAGGAGTATAGAGCATATAGAGAGTTGCAACATGTGACACCGATATTAATGGAGGAATCCTAGGTGCACGAAGAGTTACAACACTCCACACAAAGGTCATTGGAGGAGGCTCATGTCCGTGAAGAGTTACATCGCGCAAATAAAAAATCATTGAAGGAGGATTGTGTGCACAAGGAGATACAAACTGCGATACATAGATCACTGGAATATGCTCATAGACATGAAGAGGTGTATCAGGTCGACCAAAAGGCAATAAAGAAATGTTTGCAATAATAGATGTGATACATGTTGCGACAAGAAACACAACACAACACTTATTGCGAGGAGAAAGAAAAGGGCTAAGTGACTTCTTGCGTTGTTGTCGAAAAATGTTAAGTGACCTTGAGGCTGAAAAGAGTTAATCCATATGTTTACAAGATGTATGGGGAATAAGAGACCACCGTAGCTATAGCTACCCCACTTCCATATAGGGATGTGTGCTAGGTGAGCAAGCATAAGCACACAGGAAGAGAGTTTAAGATGACAACTGAACTTGGAGGCTATGAGATGGATGGTGTCATGTTGGAATTGGGATCCGATGTGAACATCTTGATGAGAAAATATTGGGATTTGATGGGTAAGCCAAACTTTGCGTGCCCCCCCATTCAACTCAGGTTGGATAACCAATACCAAATATATCCTATCGGTCGGCTAGAGCAAGTGGATGTGGATATTGAAGGGGTGAAAACTAAATCAGACTTTGAGGTGATTGAGATCATGGATGACTCAAATCCATACTCCAGTTTGCTTGGTATTGAATGGGAATTTGTCAACAATGCAATTTTGAATATAAAGAAACGAAAAATGTCCTTTGAAATAGATACCTTGCGCGTCATTGTGCCATTGGATCCCAATGAGGGCGACATATATAATGAGTCCATGAATGAGGATGCATGGAGTTCCATCATTGCAAACATCTATAATATTACAGGGTATAGGGAGGATTATGTCATCCCCATAGTAGATGGTGAGTTTAGTTGGAGAAGCGTGTGATCATATGACACATATTCAGAGGATTCTATGGAGTGTTGACAAAATAATCTATATGAAGTTTCTACTAGAAGATGCGTGCGAGTCACCAAAACAATGCATAAGATTGGAATAGGACCTTATAACTTGCAAAATTTTGATGAAATAGAATCAATGGATGCAGTCCTTGCACAGATGAAAAAGATTCCCATGACCCACATAATGTAGGCTCTTGATATAGTTCTAGAAGGAATACTTGCGCAATGGTGGGCAGTGCACTATGAACATCTATGAGAATGGATGCACATGGTAGAGTCAATTAAGGAAATATTCTAATCTATGGTAAATCCCCAGGGACACATATTTTCCTGTGAAAGGCGTTGGATTGCAAAGCAAAGTTTGAATACACAAGGTATTTGTCATATTTCCAAATGCATCGCACCAAAAAGTAGTCCCACCGCTCAAGTGACTTTGTTTAAAACCATGTCGTAGATGGACAACACAGGACATAGTTCGAACCAAACGAAGGGTTGGGTAGCCAAAAAATTCCCTTGGTCCCAACCACAAGAACCGATGACCCTCCATAGAGAGGGATGAGGAACATGATTTGAATAACGAAGCATTGTGGCTCGCCAAGGTTGGATGCGACGAGATGAAATCCCAGAATGGAGTAGCAGGTGTAGTAGATATGTGCTGTGCTCCATTATGAAAATACTTACGGAATAAGTAGAGTAGTCATTATCAGAGTAATAAATAGGCAACATAGAAAACTCAATGTAATAAGGTGGGACATGAAAAGTCGTATCCAATTAGGATTTTTCATATTTTGGAAACAATTAAGATTTAAATGCCATATTAAAACCAAAAGGCACAGGATCAAAGTTATGTGATGCACCAAGATTTGATGGCACAAGTCGAATTGACACATTCTTGGTGCAGATGGAGGAAGTGGTCCCATAGAACTAGAGAATAAAGGCTATGGAAACAATCATCAGAAGAACATTTGCGCGTTGGTGGGAGACACTCTACAGGGACATATAAGAATGGATGCAGGTGGTTGAGTTTATAAAGGTTAGGTTCTATCTCACAACTGACTTTGAGCTAATAAATCGATATAAGGGTACTGAAGATCCTCATGAGCACATTTTCTTTTGTGAAAGGCGCTGGAAAACCAAGCACATCCCTCGCACCCAATGGGTCCATAAATTTTTCCATACCATGGACATGGTCCCTAGATGCTAGTGCATCTAGGAGGAAACAAGAAAGAAAACATGAAACTGGGGAAGCATTAGTGCATAGTTTTGTGCAATATTTAGTTTCATGGAAGAATCCCTAGTGCAGAAGGAGGCCCTTCTAAGAATTAAGGATTTTATATTCCATTGTTAGATGAAAAACACCACGCCGAAAGTCATTTGTGCCTATCACAATCCAATGGAAAAATTGAAGCAAGCAATACACCACTGGAAGATTGACAATGATGACGTTAATGAAGACGACCCCAGGGGCGTACAGATCAATGAAATAAAGGGAAAATGCATGTTTCAAGGGAAGGATTATGATAGAACTGCACCAGATTATGGCTGCCTGATTAAGACAAAGAAGTATAATATTGGTATAGAAGAAGCACCGAAGATGGCCATCATTGGGGATTATTGGGACCAGGAAATAATAACACAAGGGATAGACTTACTAAAATACTATGAAGAAATATTTCCTCGAAGATTCTCATAGATGAAAGGAATCACAAGATCCCTTGGTGCCATGAAAATTTAACTAAATCTCGATGCTAAAACAATAAAAAGAAGAACCTATCGCCTCAATCCCAAGTATAAGGAGAAGGTGTGCAAAGAGATGGATTGAATGTTGGATGCTGAGATCATTTTCCCAATGAAGGAGTCATATTGGATTAGTCCAATGGTTGTTCAATCAAAGAATATAGGTGACATAATGATTTTTTTCGACTTGTGCAACTTATATGCGGTTTGCCTACATGATCCATTCCCCACACCATTTACTGATGAAGTACTAGAAAATGTGGATGGCTGCGAGGTTTACTCCACAAATGGATTCTTAGGATATCACTAGGTGTGAATCAATGAAGAAGATCAAGCTAAGACAAAGTTTGCGATGGAATGGGGCTCATTTTCATACATAGTGATGCCTTTCGGGTTGAAGAATGCACCTGCGATATTTTCCAGGATTGTGGGCACAATGTTCAAAGTTTTTATCCATAAGTTTCTAGAGGTGTACCTAGATGATTGGAAAGTGTTCAACCTCTTAAAATAACATATGTAGGCCCTAATATTGATGTTGGATAGGTGTCACCAACTGCAAATTTCCTTGAATTTGAAGACGTGTATATTTTGTACACCATTTAGGACGCTGCTTAGACATGTGGTATGCAAGGAGGGGTTGTTGGTTGACCAAGTGAAGATTGTTGTGATCTTGGACATGGTAGCTCCTACATCCGTTAGGGAATTTCACACTAAATTGGGCCACACAGGGTATTACAGACGATTCATTCAAAGTTATGCGAAGGTTGTTGCGCCGTTGGAGAAGCTTTTGCGTAAAGATATGAAGAATATGTGTACAACAGGATCTCAGGAGGCATTGGATACATTGAAGGAAAGTTGGGAACAACATTGATATTAGTATTTCTAGATTGGAAAAATATATTCCATGTTCATGTAGATGCGTCGTCCATTGCACTAGGTTCCATACTTGCACAACCCAACAAAGGGAACATTGATCATCCAAGTTACTTTTCTAGCTACAAGTTGTCAGACTCTGAGAAGAATTATACCAAAATGAAGCATGAGGGCTTGGATATGGTATATGCCTTGCAGAAGTTTTGAAACTACATACTAGGAAACCCATTTAATTATTTTACTGACCATTCAATGCTTAAGTTTTTGGTTAACAAACCAGTGTTTGGGGGAGGGGGGGAGAGAATATGTATATAGATTTTTCTCTTCCAAGATTTAGAGTTTGAAGTGGTTGTTTAACTAGGAAACCACAATGTAGGTCTGTACCACTTTTCAAGGATCGATTTCGGGGAAGCAGGTCATGACTTAGACGATAAATTCTCGATGCACAACTCTTTAGAGTCGAGGCAGTGTCAGATTGACTTGACAAATTGTAGCGTACCTCACAATAGGACAAGCATTGGATGATTATACCTAGACACAATGTCGCCAACTGGTAACCCGTAGTGCCAACTATCATTTGATTTTCGAGCACTTGTACAAGCTTGGCATCGACGAAATCCTATGCAAGTGTGTTTTAGACAACAAACGTGCCATGATTTTGTACGAGATCATGAAGGCATTGCAGGGGGACACAACACTGGTAAAGTAACGATGCAAAAGGTGTTATGTGCATGTTTATGGTTGTCATCAGTATTTGCAGATGCTAAGGAATATTGAAAAAGTGTGACGTTTTCCAGGGGATCAGGAAACCATTTTGACGAGATGAACTACCAGTCTTATTGATCACAACATTAAAACCGTTTAAAAAATGGGCTATTGACTTCAGGGCACGAATTAGTCCCCATGCGCTCGACATGTGCACTCTTCATTATTATCGCCACATAATATTTGACATGTTGGTTAGAAATTGCGCTAGTAAAAGACTACATTGTTGATACGGCCATGCACTTCATACTTGAAAATGTGATCACAAGGTTTGTGTTAGAATATAGAAGATTCTACTCGTTTTACCATTGACGATACCCTAGTCACCCAACCATAGGCCAAAGCCACCCTCCGAGCACCTTAACCTTGACTAAGAATTACTCAGGAAGCAAACCCTAGGCTAGATAGCCAAACAAGGTGTAGCACATCTTCCTCCAAGGATAGCGCACCAACAATAGCTGATCAGATAGTCCAAACCCTAGCCAAGAGATAGTCCAAGCCAATGTTGAAAACTAGTTGTTGCAGCAGCTGCACCTGCAACTCTCCTCCACACGTGCGCACCAAACTGGGAACTACAGTGCACACCAGTTTCCCTCTGCAATTTTGAGATGTGTCAAATGAGAGCTGGCACCCTGTATTTATAGTGGTTCTACCAGATTTGCTGGGGCCGAATTCTCCTTCTGGATATGTGTTTGTTCAGTATATTATTATTATTTCTGGCCGACTTCTTCTCTTGGAGGCTAATAACCTAATATAAATTATTTTCTTGAGCCGACAAGACTTCTAGGGTTATTAGCCAACTCATTAGGGTTTTCTCTTGCTTTCCGGAGTCTTTTATTCTTGTTCGGTTCACACGTGGAGGTAAATACCTCCCCCAGCTACCATAATATTATCACTCCCTCCTAGCTAGTGATGTATTGCAGGTAATGGTCTTGAGCACAAAACATACCATTTACCCGGTCGCATCAATATAATCGTCTAGACTATCTCATGACTAGATCATGAGCATCACCATCACCATCAGCTGCATCATCTCTCGAAACCATGCTTCATATAAGTAATTAGACATGATGCTAGATAAGTCACTCATACCATAGAGTGATACAAGAGCTATTCTTATAATCTAGAAGAGTAAATGCTCTTGAACCGTTTTCCGTCTGGAAAATCTCTGTTCATCATTCGTCTGGATGATGATGATCTCCAATAAACTGCTGATAGTCTACACGACAATTAGAATAAAAATAGAACACAACTGTGTCTATCCATAGTAGTACATAACTACAATCCAATGGTACACTACCACACCAAGTAACACACAAGTACTTGATCAACAATGTATAGTCACGAACAGTGGAACATATCCACCACAATAGTCTTCATCTACTGTCATACAGTCTTCATAACAAACATATGATAGCAACCTACATAGAAACAATGTTATGATATAAACTGAATCATCTGGGCCAATCTTTCACTCACATCTGTGAGCTCTAAAATAATATCTGCCTCAGAGTAGAATAATGAGATATCTGGACTATTCTTCTCAAGCAAGGAATAATAACTGTCCTGTCTTCTGAACCTAGACCATTCCCCACCCTGGGCCATTCTTCCTACACTAATCAAAGTGCACCTTGGAGAGAATGTATAACCCTAAGGAATGTTGAGCCTAGACCATTCCCCACCCTGGGCCATTCCTCCTACACTAATCAAAGTGCACCCTGGAGAGA
>JASDQU010014487.1:225446-239087 GCA_032191745.1 Picea mariana
TACTTTTGTATAGTCATTTCGTAAAAGTCAGTATGGGTCCCCATATGGCCAAGCCTATAAGGGACAAGATAACAGTTGTAGTCCACAGCTGCCCCATCCACTTGAAAGGAATCTTTGTTCACCGGCAGTTGCCAGTTTATGTCTACTGGTAAATTGCTAGAATTTGTATAAATAAGGCTCTCCCCCTCTCATTTATTCATTCAAAAATCGAGAGAGAGTCTGAGTGTGAGTCTTAGAGTTTGTAGTGTGTCGAGTAGTGTGTATCCTCTTCACTCGCCTTTGGGAACTTGTGAACGTAAAACATTGATCTCAAGTGTAAATATTGTCATATAATAGCTCTGTTAATGCTATATGATCCTACTATGTCATACCAATTTTTCTGACTCCCAAAGTCTTTGCTTTGGAGTTCATAAGACAAAGGATCATCTCAGAAACTAAGCATTTTTTTGAAAGCACACAAGGCTTCTAATATAAAATTTCCTTTCATAGTAGCTCCCTTTGTAGTGAAGAACAAGTCATGTCTGCCTTAGATTCAATCTAAACTCAGTGAATTTGGGTTCACACAGCTGCAAGGAATAAAATACGACCCACACCAGATCAGATCAAAGAGGAGATTGGCAAGAAGACAAGGTCCCTATGAACACAAACATGTTGAAGGATTCAATAAGTTGGCCAATATAGAAACCTGTGTAGATATGAAGGTCACTATGCAGCATGATCAAACAAAACAAACAGAACCAACTTCTTAGAAAAGCCCAGGACAAAAACATTCTCCTAGATTGATTGTCAAAACTCATAAAATGAGCGGCTACAATACAAGGAGTGGTTTAGAGGCCCTGGGTGCCAGCAACCAACAAGATATTCACAAGAAAATGAAAATCACATCATCCTCTCAAATAGTTGACTTGGAAGAGGAATATCCCAAAGAGAAAACATACATGGGAATGATGGAAGGCATGACCAAGAATGAATGAATAGGTACAGGAAACAAGCCACAAACTGAAAGAAGCACAAAGGTTTTTAGTAGCAGGAAGCACATATTTAGCCAGACACCTGGGGCATTTTATCAGTCCAAGGAAGATTTAATGAACCAGTACGCTGTGAAGGGAAGTATGGCCAACAGTGAAATAAGGGACCTTTTTCCTGAAGTGGAAAATACTTCCCAGTTTAAAGCTTCTTTACTCTCAGCCAGAGATGTGCAAAAGAAAACATTTAACATAGCAGTGGCTGATGATGATAAGGTATCTGAGATTAAAATGCACTATGAAAATATTGGTTCCCCTGAAAAAGTAAAGTTCTAGAGAAATGTCAGCGATATGCTATATTCAGATTATCTGAGTTTAGGTCTGAGGGTGCAAGATTGACAACACATGCACTTAAAATAGATGTACAATTGAAACAGGAAAAGGCATCTATGTTACACATTATTTTGGTCACTCTGATGATGAACCTACAGGCATGTGTTCAGGCTCTCAAAACTATATTTTACATGATAAAAATGACTGAGTTCTTCCCCTACAAGGCATATTTTAAGAATGACACCATAGGCATACAGTGGTACATAGTGCATAAATCTTAGTTTCCATAGGCTTCTCTATGCCTGGTTCACAGGATTTCTACATGCTGCTATATAGGCAGGGTACGTCGATGTTTGAATCTAAGGAAAGGAAGAATTTTCACAAAGTTTCTAGAAGGGGAATCTTGTGGAATGTGAGGTGGCATTCATATGGTTGTGATCCTACTGGCTTCTCTAATTTGGTGGGATCATCCTCATCCTTGTAACCACTTCATCTTCTCCTAAATAATAATGGATTTCTCATGGAAAAGGTTAAGCAAGATTGAGCAAAGAATTGCTGAAAGAATAGGCATAAGACTGTGTGAAGGATCCTATCACAACTGATGCTTTATGCCTCCATTTGTCCATCAAGATTTTGTGGACCATCTTCATACAAATTCGAAGCAAGTGTATGTGTGTGTTGGAACAAAGGACAACTGAAAGGGAACTTGCAACATCAAGGCAATTTGGTTGTATCTTCCACTTTTACTTAATATGATATGGTGACATGTTTCTTTCCCATAAAATCATTAGCGTTTTATTACATGACTCCTTGATCACATGTTTAGGTCTCCATTGAATCTACAATTGTTTCTTTCACTTTAGTTGGTTTGTGTCATTGCAGATCTGATCTCACTAGAGGACCGGAGTGATGCAGGAACAACAAAGATATAAGGAAGCGATATCTAAAGGTATATCATCTATTCCTTCTTTGGTAGTAAATTAAATGGTAGCAACTTAGGGAAAGCGTCATGTCCTGTCTTGTTTTGTTCTAGGGAGATTGGTTTATGTTCGCATTCACCGATTTATCCAATAACAATCTAGAAAATCCTGGATGACACGGGTCAAAAGGATAGAGTCTAAAGGTCCTCAAGGGGTGAAAGCGTCTCTGGATGAAAAGCATAAGATGATCCAAAGCTTAAAGAAAAGGCTGAATATGTCACCTACAAACCATCAACAAAAAACAAAACTGACTGCTTTGGAACAAGAGAAAGAAACATTCAGAAAAGATGCACTCAATTACAAAGATAAAGTGATGCAGTTGGAAAAAGAGAAAGAGAATTGGTCACAATCATAGGCAACGACATCATATATGGCTATCATTGTACCTAGTAATACAAAGGTTGGATCTAGCACTGAAGGGTTGGTCCAAGCTATGTCCTAGGTAAGCATCAAACAAGGGAGATCAAAGGTCTCAACGAGGTTATAGAAAATTTGAAACAAGAGATGAAGGTGAAAGATGAGAAGACGACTCAAATTCACAGAGATAATCTAGATTTGCAAGAGAGAGTGAGCAAGCTGAAAACCAGGTTAAAAGGAAAAACATTATTGCAGGGAGCCAAACATGTCATATGGGATGTTATTGCTGCAGAAGCTACTAAATTCAGGGTTTATCTAAATTTTATAAATGACAAAGACAATGTGGCTGCTACATCTAAGAGAAGGTGTGTTGTTGTTAATGAAATGTTATCCAAGAAGCCCTTAGAATGGGCCCAAAATGCTATTGACTTTCTAAATTCTGTGCCAACTGTCAATCTTCAAACTATTGGGGTAAAAGAAAGGACTGCGTTGATCATTTCAGCTAGGAAAATCATCGCCAAACATAACCTGCTCAGATCGGTCCAAAACAAAGCTATGCAGATGGAGCACAACATACAAGATTTTAAAGATGCATTTGAATAATTGTTTATCAAAGGCCTCCCATCATTTTGGGATGGAAAAGGTTCATTATACAATCAGGAAGATTGCAATACTCTCCTCATGCAATGCAGAATGGACCATTCTAAATTTGAAGCCATGGAAGAAAGTTTGAAAGGTGTAAGTCTGGTAGAATATTTGGCTACAGACTTTGAAATTTTGAATAAGTTCAAAACAGTGAAAGTTGGCATGCCGACTATGTCCTATGGCACGTGCATTGACTTGGAGATTTTGATTAAAGAGATGATGGATTGTGGAATCCCCTCTGATTCACAATGGAAGGAAATCGTGTGGTTGGGTAAGACTAAGTGCAATATCGTTGGAGCCAGTAAGTGATCCCCAAGTGTCATCAAATTTGTAGATCCGACAGAAGACCAGAGTGAGACAGATGGCGGGAAATAAACTGAACAATCAGAGAAATTTCCTATAATTTTGAAACATTTTTCGTCAATCATTGTAAATTGTTTCATATACTGAAACTGTCAGTCGAAATTGTTTTGGAAGCTGAAATGCTTTAGTTTCAGTTATTTTGATCAAATTGTATAACTACTAGGTTACTTGAATGAATTAATGTAGGCAGAAGTGCAAGAGAACCTTTTGGTTGTATCAAACTCTATTTTGTAATTTTTCTGAATCTGAATTGAATATAAATGCATAATATTTTGAAGTCTCTATGAAAAGATTCTAAAGGGTGGTGATATGAGCTTTGTTTCCTTTCATCATATGTATTTCCCGTGACCTGTTACTTCATATACATTTTCTTCTGTTTAAATTGGAGAGTTTAAAGGCCCAAAATTCATCCTATGATGCTCTTGTCTTAAGAAATTTAAATTGTCTGATTGTCCTCTTAGCTAATTCAGAATTCATTTCGGTAATGCTCTGATGCAGTTATTTGTTTTCTTTATCTTCTTACACTCTATTTAAATTTAAGAATAACTAAGATTCATCGCCTTGTTTAGCCTTTATCCTTTGGAGAGTTCTATTGGTGGATGCATTGTTTTCATTCACTTTCATAATTTTGACTCCATAGCCCTGTGTGTTCCTCCCCTTCCTTGCCAACAACTTTATTAGAAAAACCCCCAAAACAAACCTAGTCTAGCCACAAATTCCTAAATAAATATCAAGTGACATGAGAGAGCCCTCTACGAGTTGAGCATGCTAGTGCCTCATCTCTAAAGATGGTTGAAATAGTTACCTCTGTCATTTGTCTATTCAACTGGACAAAATTTACAAAGTGCTAACATTATGGCACCATTGCCAGGGACAAAGTTGAAAAAATATTCCCTGGTAAAGCAAGTTAAAGATTTAGTTTGATTCCTGAGGGTGACAGTGGATCAAATAAATTATTGGATGGGATTATTTTTACCTTGGTGACTCCATTATTCAGTGACCAGTTGCACCACACCCTATGAGATAGAAATCCTGGCTCCTAAGAAAGTTCTCACCAGGAGAAATCTAGACCTAGAAGCTGCAATCCCCGTGTCTGATCCTGAGAAGCTTGTACATAGAAGAAAAGAAAGTCCTATGACCCTAGTGTTGCATCCAGACCGATATCTATCCTATCCTAGAGACAGAGTGACTAGCATTGAAGACCTTGAGTTTGACTTGAAATTTGAACAATCCTTATTAAGAACCAAGTCTGAATATTGTCTAAGTGAGACTATCTTTGACGAAAAGAGATTCGAAGATCTAGTTTTAGCTGCATCTATCAAGCCTATAGTGACCCCTGCTCATAACCAACATTCACTCCAACCCCTCACATCAACTATTGCAGCTAGATTTTCTCTCCTCATTTTACCCGCTCATCTACACGATCTACCTCAAGGTTACAATCTGAGGGTTAAACTATATGATGTTGAAGGTAACATATCAACCCGAAAACATCTAGATTGGTTTAATGATTTCATAGACTTGGAATAAGTGGACTATGAAGATGTGAAGATGAGGTTGTTTACACAAAGCCTTGCAGGAGAAGTGAGGAAGTGGTTCAGAGCCCTTCCAACAGGTAGTATCCCAGATTTCGAAGCCTTTGAGACAAACTTCCTTTGAAAATGGGGGGATAAGAAAAATCCCCTTCAATTGTTGACCCAGTATAAAAATATGAAGAGATCACCTGATGAGACGGTATATGAGTTTTCGGCTAAATTCATGAAGGTGTATAATTATATTCTTGATGAGGTAAACCTCCCCCCCCCAAGGTTTCTCAACTCAAATATGCTGATTTTTTTAAAAGTGACTTTGCTTTACTATTAAGAGAATGAATATCTACCACATTGGACTATATGACGACTAATGCTATAGAGGTAGAAGTGAACCTAATGGCTTCAGGGAAGATGAAAACTAATGCTGGAAGATACACAAACAGATCTCAAGACAAAACATAGCCTTCGACATCTCAAACATCAGAGGAAATATTTGAAGCGATGAGGAGGAATATGGAGCAGATGATGGAAAGTATGGCTCTAGGAAATAGGCCTAACGCCAGAGAACAGGCTCATGGTCCACCCATAAATTTGAGGAGACCGACTATTCCATAGATTAGGAAAAGAAATCATGGAAATTAGGCAATCAAGTAGATCCAACAAATCTGGGAAACCAGGCAAATAAGGGAAACCAGACAAATCAGGGAAACCAAGGAAATCAAGGGGAATAGAAAATCATGCCTCCCTTCCAAAATAATTATGTAAATGAGGGTTATGATGGATATTTTGAAGATAACATGAACTGCTATGATGATAAAGAGATAGAGATATTTTTGACCAAAGAAGAACATGACCAGTTCATGGATGCAAGTGAGATCTTTCTGCAAGTTGAAGAGGAAAGGGTATCAGTAGAAAAGGAATACTATGAGACTGGATTACAAGACGCCATCATCCAATTCCAAAGGCAATATAACCTCCGAAATCAAAATATACTCCCGAACCCTCCAAAGGGTAATCCTCCAAAGGGGAATCACTCCAAATAAGCTCAGGACAACATACCTTCTTCTAGTCAGACCAAAAAATATTTTGTTGCAAAAGATTCAGCTGCAAAGGACTCCACTGTGAAAGATTCTGTTGCAAAGGATACTGTGGAAAAGGGGAAGCAAAAAGAAGAACCACAGAAGAGGTTAATGACTATGAAAGAGGTGGTCACCAAAGAGGTAGAAAAAACTCCATCCCTTTTTGATTTCTAAAGTGAAATGGCTAAGATAAAAATTTCGATACCATTTAATGAATTGATTAAGAATAGTGAGTACATAAATTAGATCATCAAGATGCTTAAGATGGGGAAAACCTCTTACACCCTGAACATACAAGATGATCACCCAACCATCTTATTCAGGCTAAGAGTAGAATAAAGTAGTGAGAATGAAGAAGTTCCTCCTTTTTATGTCAGTTTGAAGATCCACAACATGAATATACACAATGTTGTGCTAGATTCTGGAGTATCTCACAACCTGATGCCCAAAGTGGTCATGGAAGAATTGGGCCTTGATGTCACAAGACCTTATAAAGATATATTCTCCTTTGATTCAAGAAAAGTGAAATTCCTTGGCATGACCAAAGATCTGGTGGTGTATTTGGCACAAATCCCAACAAAGAATATGATAATGGATGTAGTAGTCATTGATATCCCTCCAAAGTTTGGCATGTTGTTGTCCAGATCATGGGCTGCAAAATTGAAAGGAACTCTCCAGATGGATATGTCTTATGCTACTATTCCTGTCTTTGGTCAAGACAAAAGACTGTACAGGGAGGTTTTTCTTAAATATATGTTCAACAATAAATCACAGCCTAGTAATAATCCTATCTATTTAGTGGAGACTGAATTAGGATCTTCCATCTTCTTCAATGACCTGTTCTCTGAAGAATAAGAAACATAAATTGTTATGGCTAACAAAGATGAGCTAAAGGGGAAAATGGAGGAACTTTCAGAGCAACAAGATGATGCAAAGGACCAATTATGGAAGATGAATTTCGATGGAGCTGCCTGTAGAGAAGGAGTTGGAGCTAGCATATGGATCAACCACCCGAAAGGAGACTCAAAACTATGTTCCTACAAACTTGTTTTTGAATGCGCTAATAACATGGCCGAATATGAAGTGTTTATATTGGGATTGAAAGTTTTAGAAGAGATGGGTGCCAAAAGAATTGTTGTACATGGAGATTCTTAGCTAATTAGAAATCAAATCAAAGGCATATGCCAAGAAAAATATCCAATATTGAAGACTTATAGGAATTTGGTACTATAACTCCTTGAGAAATTTCAGGAATGCAATCTCTCGGAAATTCCAAGAGAACAGGATCAGGTTGTTGATGCTCTGGCCACTTCGGCAATAGTTTTTAGAGTTCCAATTTTCCTTGAGAAAAGATACAAGGTGGAGGTGAAGTACAAGCCAATAGTACCATACAATATGAAGCACTGACAAGTCTTCGAAGATGACAAGCAGATAGAAATCTTCCTCAAAATGGAGAATGAGTTTGAGAATTTGAAGATTGATGATGAATATTGCGATGATGAGGTAGATGCAGTCGCTTTCACAAAATAAGGATATATTGACAATCATATTGCTGGCCAAGATATCATTAAGCTAAAGAGTAATATCATCCCCAAGGGCCTTGTACCATTAGAGAAACGGTTTTATAACAATAATGTAGCCAGAAGTCCTAAGATCACAGTAAATGAAGGGGACATGGAAGATTGAAATATTGGGACTCTGGAGGATCCAAAGATAGTGAATTTGTCCAGGAAGCTCAACGCTGAAGTCAAAGAGAGGTATGCCAAATTAATGAAAGAATTCCCTAACGTTTTTTCTTGGAGCTATGATGATCTAAAAGTCTATGATACCAGTATAATCCAGCATGTTATCACAATTAAAGAAGATCACAATCCATTCAAATAGAAATTAAGAAGAATAAACTCTCTGTTGTTACCATTGATAGAAAAGGAAGTAAGGAAACTGTTTGAAGAAAAAATCATAGTGTTCCTAAGGTTTTCCAAATGGGTGGCAAATCTGGTAACAGTCCGAAAAAAGAGTGGAGAAATTAGGCTGTGTGTAGACTTCAGGAATCTAAATAAGGTGTCTCTAAAGGACACCTATCCATTGCCTAAAATGGATTACATTCTACATAATTTAGTGGGCTCTCAAAGGATGTCAATACTAGATGGTTTCTCTGGATATAATCAGATTATGGTGCATCGTGATGACCAGGAAAAGACTGCATTCACTACACCATGGGGAACATTTATGTATGCAAAAATTCCTTTTGGGATTATGAATGGAGGGGAGACATTTAAAAGAGCTTTGGATATATATTTTTCTGACGAAAAAGATAAATTCATTGTTATCTACCTTGATGACATTACCGTGTATTATGCCTCGGATGAAGAACACCTCAAGCATCTCAAAAGGGCATTTAAAAAACGCAAGAAATTTGGCATATCACTAAATCCAAAAAAGTCAAATATTTCCATGGAAGAAGGGAAGCTCTTAGGACACATTATTTCGAAGGAAGGGATAAAGGTGGACCCCAACACAGTTGAAGGGATATTGAAAATCATATTGATATTGAGGTACAATGTTTCCTGGGGAAAGTAAAATTTCTGAGAAGGTTTATCCCAAATTTAGCTGAAATCATAAAACACATCACCAACATGCTAAAAAAGGGAAATGAAATAAAATGGATTCCTGAAGTGAGAAATTCCTTTGAAGACATCAAGGTGGAATTGACAAAGGCTCCTGTATTGGCTAGTCCAAAATTTGAGAAATATTTCATATTGTTCTCATTCGCCTCATAACACACAATTGCAGGTGTATTACTCCAGAAAGATGAACAAAATTTCGAGAAGCCCATAGCATACTACAGTAAAACATTGAGAGATGCTCCTTTAAAATATCATATCATGGAGAAACAAGCGTATGCTTTGGTCAAGGCATTGAAAGAATGCAGAGTATACATCCTACATTCACATACCACGGCTTATGTTCCCAGTAGCTCAATAAAGGACATCTTGACACAACTTGATCCTGAACAAAAGAGGGGAAAATGGATTGCGGTGATGTTAGAATACGATCTTGAAATCAAGCCCACGATGTTGATCAAAGGAGAAGGACTTGCTAGACTGATGGCACAAACAAAATGCAAACTCTTGGGAATACATTTCACTGTAGATCTGTCAGACCATGCAACAGAGCAAGAAAGGGAGACTCCACAAATATCTGAGAAGTTTCTTGACTCTGCATGGTATGTAGATATCATTTTTGTGTTGAAAAATCTGCAGGCTCCTCCTGAGTATAGTAAAACAAAGGCTAGATTTTTGAAACTCAAGGCAACAAAATTTTGTATAGTAAATGAATTTATATATTGGAAAGATCTAGGGGGAATTTTATTGAGTTGTTTGACAGAATAAGAAGAAGAGAAAACCATCAAAGAGTTCCACAAAGGTGACTGCGGAGGTCATCATTATTGGAAGACGATTGTGCACAAAATTTTGAGAGTTGGTTTTTATTGGTCTAACATTTTTCTTGATGTTTATAAAGAAGTTTCAAAGTGCCATAAATGTAAAATCTTCAATGGGAAAGGGAAATTGAAGTCTCTTCCTTTAAAACCCATTTCAGTAGAATCCCCTTTCAGACAATGGGGCCTGGATTTTATAGGGGAGATATATCCACAATCATCGACTCAACACAAATGGATCTTGACTGCAACAGATTATTTTACTAAGTGGATCGAGGTTGTTCCTGTCAGACAAACTACATATGATATCATTCGATTCCTAGAAGACAATATCCTATCTAGATTCAGATGCCCGATTAAGATTATAACAGACAATGCAACGACCTTCAAGTCTAAAAAATTGGAAAAATTCTGTAGTGATTACAACATTACCCTTGGTCATTCCATGCCATATTATTCTCAAGGGAATGGGTTGGCTGAGTCTTCGAATAAAATCTTGGTCAGAATCATCCAAAAATGTTGCAAGAGAATAAAAAGGCATGGCACAAAAAGTTCAACCATGCACTGTGGGCTGACAGGATATCCCTAAAAATATCTATTGCCACATCTCCTTTTCAGATCATTTATGGTACAAAAACCATCTTTCCTACTACATTGGGAATTTAGGTGATGGATTTGTTAAAGGAGAAAGAAGCATAAACAAATTCCATTCAGATAAGAAATGATGAGCTCATTAGCGTACAATAGACCAGAGAAAAGGCCTTCAATAACGCCCATCTACATCAAGACAATATCAAAGAAGCTCTCGACAGAAATACCAAGGTAGATGACTTCAAACTAGGAGACTGGGTACTAAAATGGGACGCCAGAAATGAAGATAAAGGTAAACATAGGAAATTTGATAACCTATGCTTGGGTCTGTTCAAATTCGCAGCTTACCATGGGAGCAATGCCTATTTGTTAGAGGAAAGTAATGGAGAATTCGCTAGAGGAGGGACTGTGAATGGTAGGTTCCTCAAGCATTACATTGTTTGAAAAAATCATCACCCCACCATTCATTGTATATAATCGTTCTAATTTTTCTTTTATGCATGAGATATTGGAATAAAGGTAGCATAGTTGAAGCCCAAGGTGAAGGCCCTGAGCTATGCTAGGCATATTGTAAGTTTTCGAATAAATATCAGTAGATTCAGATCACATTGATAAATCACATCCCAATGGGAAGCCACTTAGTCTACAGTTATTTGCTACCTCATAGGGAGGATAACATTCCCAGTAGGAGCCAATGTTATCACCATAAAAAATTTCAAATGGTATCCAAGTGTTGGAATTTTAGTGAAAGGCTATATCTGGTAGCGTATGGACAAATGCAGTGAAAGTGTGAAGAGTAAGACTCGACGAACCATTGATTTGAAAGCGACCCAGATTAATGGCTAAAGCACATATCAGGGAATGAAATAACGCAAAGGCTAAGCAATCGAGGGCGGGCTAGGGAAAACCATCATGGTTTTATCGGCGGACGCATGGCACCTTTAGAGGAACATCAGGGAAAAAAGAAGTCTGACTAAAACCACTTTCTCCAACCCCCGATGCCAAAGTCGTTGGGTGAATGTGGACCATAGATCTTAAAGTAGACTGGATCAACGACTGAAAATCATATTGATGATTTAAGTTGCGCGAAGATTAATGAATCAAGGGCAGGCCGAGGAAAACCATCATGGTTTAAATCATGGAAGCATGGCTCTCTCAGAGGCACATCAGGGAGAAAAGCGGTTCACCTAAAACTGTTTTCTCCAACCCGCGATGTAAGTAGATACCTATAAAAGGAGGACCCCCCGAAATTATTTTATGATAGTTCGAAGCATTCAAACGTTCGAAAATTTGGCGCAAAGAATCCATTTGAAACGCAAGCTCAGGAACTGAACCAGGTTCGTTCTTCTTTCACCGCTCAATAGGTATTTTCACCATGGCCGCTAATCCTCTTGTCTTATCCGTAAATGAGCGAGACATATCCTCTAAAGAAGAAGCCCTAATTGATAGAGACTCCGACATTTTCAACACAGAGATAACAATCTGACCCATTTCTATGTCTAAATCAAATGTATTGGACAAAATTGGAACGCACATAACTTTCCTTGAAGCGGCTCAAGCCTCCATCACCCCTTACGTCGTAGAAGTAGTCTTCCCTTTCCCTGAATTTGTAAGATGGTGTGCAGAGAGGTATTCTCAGGAAGAAAGAGTCATTTTGAATAAATTAGGGTCAAAGGTTTTATGTGAAATAGACAGTCAATTGCTCCGGCACACCCTGAGTATCTCAGAGTCCCCGTCCATAGTGTCAGAGCCCTTCGAGGAACAAAAGATAATCATAGTTTATAGAGAATTCCCACCAGAAGTAAAACCTAGTTTCTTCAAACCATTTTCAAACCTAATCACCATTCAGAGAGTCTGTCTTTACTGCAAATGTAAGTGTCATGGTCATTGAAGTCCAGTGGGCTTGTTCTCTGTTGAGTCAAATTTTGGGGTTGGAAAATGATAGGTTTGTGGTAGAAGTCATGTTAGGTTTCCTATTGACTTTATTTATGTTAGAGTCCGGTTAGTCAGTCAGTGTCAGTTTTGACACATTTATTGCCAAAAATATGCATCAACAACTGACGAACTTCAATTCACTGAGGCACTTTAGATACTACACACACTTGTTGAGAATGTTCCTAGAATATAACAGAACCAATTTTCCAGAGACTGCATTTATTTCAACCAAGTGTAAAAGAATCACCATGCTTATTTTCATCAATAAGATTATGCCCATGGTGTATGTTCTTATTTTCAGTTTGGACTCGCCAAGGGTCCTGGAAGAAATGAAAAGAATTTTGCAACCAAATCCAAAGAGCAGGGTAGGAGACTAGATGTTGTTCATACAATCCATTGTGATTTGGGTATATGGCTGCCCAGAAGTATCTTACCTTTTACCAGTTTTTTTGACTCCCAGAGTCTTTTCTTTGGAGTTCATAAGAAAAAGGATCATCTTAGAAGCTGAGCATTTTTTGAAAGCACACAAGGCTTCTAATCTAAAATGTCCTTTCATAGTAGGTCCCTTTGTGGTTGATTTATCATTGTGTATATCAATGAAGCATTATCATCCAATAATTGCAGAGTAAATAAGCAATGAACAAATGAACAAACATACACATACACTGTACACCAACGTTTTACGTGGAAACCTAAATCGGGAGAAAACCACATAATGCTTTTTCTTATATGTCTTGAAGAATTACATTCATTGGAAGCACCAACTTCCTTTGTTTTCTAGCTACAACTGGAAGGAGGCTCCAACCCTCTAGTTTCTCAAGCTACAACCTGAGGGATGCTCCAACTCCCCATTTCTCTGGCTACAACCAAAAGGAGGCTACAACCCCCTATGTTCTTTGGCTACAACTGGAAGGTGGATACAACCACATGTCCTTGCCCCATCCTGCCACCTTGAAGTAGAAGTAGAATGATGGAACCATTGTCAACCTGTCACTGTGAGATATATCGTTGTAAACTTGTACCAATAAATCTGAACCATGCATCAACCATGCATCAACTTGTACCTCAACTTGTAATCAACCTATACCATAAACAAGTGCATCAACCATGTACCAACGTGTATAAAATAACCTGTAATCAACTTGTACCATAAACAAGTGCATCCAACCATGTACCAATTATGTACCAATCATGTGTCAACTAGTCATCAACTATGACTCATCAATATGTACCAACATCATTAACTATATGTTGGAATATTGATTGTTGTCATTGATGTCAACCCTAGTCATGGGTTTTGGACCACAAGATTGATAAAGGTATTTGGACATGAATAGAAATGCACATGCATATACAACACCCATGAATGGATATTATACATCATGCTATTTCCGGTGGTATGTGGCACGTCACATGGATCCT